>JASWJB010000102.1:0-126603 GCA_032433595.1 Conoideocrella luteorostrata
AAAAAAAAAAAAAAAAACTCTTCCATATTCCAAACCCCGATCACATAAGCGTATATATGCATACTGATGAAGTAACAATGCCAGGGCATGACTCGCCTTCTTCTCACTGTAATTCCGTACTTCCACGAAGTAGTCATCATGTCATTCTCCTGCGACCACTGCAACGTACAAAACAACGAGATCCAAGCCGCCGGCACGGTCCAACCGAAAGGAACACACTATGAACTGCGTCTCACTGCGCTCGACGACTTCAGTCGCCAGGTCGTCAAGTCCGACACCGCCACCATCAAGTTTATCGAGATGGATCTCGAGATCCCCCCTGGCCGTGGCCAGCTCACCAACGTCGAGGGACTCCTCACAACCGTGCTCGAGGACCTTGAAATGGGCCAGGAAGCCCGCAAGGAGCAGACACCCGAAATTCACGGCAAAATCGCCGACATCATCTCCAAGGGCCGTTCCATGCTTGCCGGCCAAGAATTCCCCTTCCGCTTCTACGTCGACGATCCCGCGGGCAATTCCTTCATCGCGCCCGACCTTAAAGACGGCGTAGGCAAATGGGAAAAGCGAGAGTTCGTCCGGACACCCGAGCAAAACGCCTCCCTGGGCATAGGAGACAGCGCCGATCCCAGCGACCTCGCCCAAAATAACCCAGGTCTCACAGCAGACGGAGATATTATCCCCAACGAAGTATACAGCTTCCCAGCCAGCTGCCCCGGCTGCATGCACCCCTGCACAACACACATGAAAATGGTCGACATCCCACACTTCAAGCAAGTCGTCCTCATGTCCACCGTCTGCGACGACTGCGGCTACCGCTCCAACGACGTCAAAACCGGCGGCGAAATCCCCTTACAAGGCGAGAAAATCACTCTTACCGTCCAAGACTCCACCGACTTGGCCCGTGACATTCTCAAGTCCGAAACATGCGGCCTCGAGTGCCCCGAGCTGCAACTGCAAGTCAACCCCGGCACCCTAGGCGGCCGCTTCACCACAGTAGAAGGCCTTCTTACGCAGGTCCGCAATGATCTCTACAGTCAAATATTTGAAGTGAGTGGCCCAGGTGGTGCCCAGGGCCACGGAGGTGACTCGCTGCGCGCATCTGAAAAATCAACATGGGACACGTTCTTTGCTGGGCTCGATGCAGCAATCAAGGGTGACAAGGAGTTCACCGTCATTTTGACAGATCCGTTTGCCAGCAGTTTCGTTCAGCCGCTCGTTGATCCGCCGAACGTGGATCCCAAGATCAAGAGGGAGAATTACGAAAGGACGGAAGAGGAGGAGGAGGAGTTGGGGTTGAAGGATATGAAGGTCGAAGGATATGAGGAACCTGAAAAAGAGGAAGAGATGACAGGAAACAAGGAGGAATAGATGGAACATGTATGAAATGTTCATCATTATCGTCGTTTATGAAGGAATTTATGAAATGTGTTTGTCTTTTGTTCTTGAAGAAGGGAGTTAGGGTTAGGTCTGGTGATTCGATTGGGCAGACCAGAAAAAAGGAAAAGTTGCAAGCATCATAGAGTAGAGCGTGTTCCAAGGTTGGCAGTTGAAAAATTCAATTTTTCATGATAAATGCTCAATGAAGCACGACGTGTACACAATCCATTAATACAAGGTGAAAATGAAAGAAATCGCACCACTGCCCTCGATTTTCAAATTTTCAAAAAAAAACTAAAAAAAAAACTCGGGTACTATGCGGTATTATCTACGGCAAGAAACTTCCACAATGGGTATACCGACGCAAAAGGGGACGTCTCGAAATGGGAAACCTAAAAACCTGAAAACCGAAACTCCGTTTTGCACTATCGCACATGCTTGCCGCCATCATTACTCATGATTGACTGCTGTACCTCAATAGGGTACCTTGTTCCACATCTCCCTTGTCTTTCAGACTCGACAGGTACCGCAAGACACCTACCCTTTTTCCGAACTGATTCCTGCCAGTTTATACTCTCCTAAATCATTTTGGCAGACGAAAAGCTCTGCTCCACATTGCCTGAGCTGCGCTTGGCCCACAAACCCTTTCCCGAGATGTAAAAAGCAATGATTCGATATCGATAATTAGGCTGAAAAGAAGAAGAAAACAGTATGCGAGATAAAACTAAAACAACAAATGAAAGCTGAAGTCAATAATCAGAGCTTTCCTTCCGGACTGGAACGGCTTGAGCCGTGTTGCCATTCTATTTTGCCGGTCACCCCCAACTTATTAAACGTATTATCCTCTTTGTCCACATTCATCAGATCCTGGTCTCATCCATTTATGCTGTCTATAGCGAGTTCACAAAGTCTTAAAATATCACCAGATCCGTGTTCAAGTCCTCGGGACAAGCATGCGAAGACTCCGGCTCAGTACCGAAGGACCTGCACAAATATTTTAGAAAAAAGAAGGCTTTGTTAGAACGCGGTATTCCACATAGTCCTCGCCGTCAATGTTGATGATAGTGCCTTGAGACACAAGTTTTCCCATGAATGGTCCAGTCGATTTACGCTCGTACTTGATTCCATCATAGATCTTGGCATCATCTGGACCACCCTTCATCCGTAACGTCTCCTGTCGTGCCCAAACCTTGTTCAACCGCTGCATGTCTTCAGTTTCGTGGAAAAGCATTCTTCCATTGCCATTGTGATGATGGTCGACGGGCATATTTGAGGCGGCAGCTGCAGCGGCGGCAGCGGCGGCATTAGCGGCATCCGCAGCCGCCGCCGCCGCCGCCCTCTCTCTGTGAAAAGCGGTACGATCAGCCCGGCCCTGTGCAGCTTCGGCTCGTGCGATTTCCCGGCGCGCAAGAGCGCCTGTTCGTTCAGCAGCCTCTACGCTGTGAAGTCGGTTTGCACGCAGCTCGTTCTCATTTAGAGAAGCTCGAATAGGGCGCGGCTCAGTTCGGCGAGATTGACGGAGCTCGTGACCGCCATATCCATGTCGTCCATTAACACGATCGTCATCACCCTGCGGTGATGCGCTAAAGGTGGGCACAGTCACGTTGTGAGGTTGTTTGTACGGCATAGTGCCAGCCCGAGTTTGGGCTTCATAAACAGCCTTCGTTTCGTTCTCGATCCGCTCGGTCGATATTTCCCCATGGTCCAACTGATGTTGTCGAACTCGACAATATTCCTTTACCTCTTGTCTGTTGAGTGCCTTGAGGTGAGGTTCAAACTCGACCTCTTCATAGGGGATCCATAACGCACCGGCACCAGATGGGAAGTTTCCGTCCACAAACCGTCCGTCCCTTGTCTCCCGGACCACCTTGACTCTAAACATATCGTTTTGGCCCAGAATTCCGTAAACAGCATGACGGTCTTTGGGATCAATTTCGTTTGAAGGTTTCCAGTAGCCAATGAGGATACGAGTCGGTCGAGTGCCAGGCAGCGGATCAATGGAAAATCGAGATTGATGGGAAGCTAAGGTGGCTTGTGAAGGTAACATGGAAGGATCGGAGGCAAGTTCGGCAGGTGCCGGGTTGATAGCCGCAAAGCCACCGCTTATTTTCCTGCGTTTGATGTCTGGACGAAGCGGAGTGTGGAGGTGATCTGGAATGTCAATACCGTACGCGATGGCAGGTGGCTGAACGGGATTTTCCAGAGCGGGATTCTCCCTCACTCGGCGAGTCGCTTCCTGAACGGCGATCATCTCGGCATTCATGCGCTGCTCTTCAGTCTCCTCTGGCAGAATGTCTGACCTAAGGCGAGTGTACTCTTTGATTTGGAAATGATCCAATCCAACCAAATGATCAGAGAAGATGACTCGTTCAAACGTCACCCAGCTTCCTCCAGGGCCAGGAGGTAGGGGATAAGCCTCTGCTAATGATTCACCTTCCTTGGTGTTAGGCTGAATGCGAGTCCGAAGACGATCTCTCACATCGATGAAGCCAATAACAGCGTGCTTCCTGTCGACACCGGGAACGGTCGAGTCTCTCCAAGTACCAAGCAGGACTCCTTTGACCCCAGGACCACCGATACTTTGCCGATTGGGCTTGAACTGAGGCGAGCCGGTGGGCGAGAGACGGGATCTTTCGGGGGCGGTATGGGCACTCTCTAGTTTGCTCTCGCTTAAATCGTTGAAAATTGAAGTGCGCTTTCTTTTGGGATAGTGTGAACCTGCAGACCCTTCTTGGACATCCTCCATTACCTTGTCCTCGTTTCCATCTGAAGTCTCCTTCAGACTTCCCCTTGTGCCCCTTCCGCTCACCACAATTTCCTCAAGCTCGTTGTAAGCTACGTTGCTGTCCGGATCGCTCAGCTCACTCTCACCCTCGTTATCGTCGGCTCGGCCCTTGGAACCGTTGATGCGTCTAAACATCATGTCAGTTGATGTTGCTGGAAAGTAAATCTATTTGGTACGGAAAGCTTTGAGGACGGAAGTGATTGCGCGGCCATAGCAAACGCCTCTGGGCTTGATCGAGAGACAGCTGAAATTGAACAGGATGGGTTGCTTGTAGTCGGACCGGCAAAGATTGCGTCGACATAAGGACGAAAAAAGGGAAGAACAAGAAAAAAGAAAAGAAAACTAAGAAGGCAGGAATGGTGGGACAAGAGTCCCCTGGAAACAAGTCTAGCAGGAGCGACCCTAGAGGTAGCGAGTGTTTGAGTTACTCAAATTGACACTTGTCTGTTCCTCATTGTCATCGTTTCTCCAAAGTGAACGTGTAACAAGAAAATGATTGAGGTGGAGACTAAGCAGCCAGCCAAAGCTACACCAAGAACTCGGCCCTCCCAGAAGCCCGATCACGTTCTTGAGCGCATGAATCTTATCAGTTGCACAACAGTAATCGGAAGACCGAGAAATGTGAAGGCTGGGTTGCGCACTGCGCTCCGAGGTTCGACACCTTCGTCGCAAAGCGGATTTGATGCACCGAAGCGCTTTCTGCCAATAATCAAGTTTGGGGTCCTGTACCGGCCATAGAGGAGCAGCACGCTTCATGAAAGCTGTTTGACGATGCATATACGGAGTACATACATAAACACATGGGATAGCTGCCGAGTTGCGCTACAGTGCAGACTATGACCCCCACGAGAAAGGGAGAAAAATAAGAATAAAAATAAAAATAAAACCACCAAAGGCAAGGCCTGTCTGCACCCATTGACTTGTCGCACGTAGTAGTTACAGCACAACTGGCTCAAGGGTCCGAGTTTGAGCAAGAGACAGAGGAAGCACAGAGTTGCGCGAAAACGCTAGCCGAGTGTGGATTGGATTTGGTCGGAGAGGTGGAGAGGCGGAGAGGCGGAGCACGGGCGACGGCGGGAGGTGATAGGTGATCCATACGAAGAGAATAAGGGCGAGAAAGGAAATAGGATCATTTGCCTCGATTCTGTGGATCTCTTGCGACTGGAACGAAATTGCCGATGTGACAAAAGAACCAGACTAGGCAGGCGCGACCGAGGAAATCGGACCAGACAAGCCAGAGGATGGAAGGACGGGCGAAAGGGGAAGGGAAGGGGAAGGGACGGGAACGAAGCTGCAGCGAAGCTGCAATAAGCTGCAATAAGCTGCAATAAGCCCAGCTGCGTTTGTGTATGGTTTGACAACGGGGGCCACCGGCGAGGAGGAACCTTTGGTGGTCACTCGCCAACACTGGAACCGGGCGGTTGTCTGTCTGTCATGAAAGAGCATCGGCCGAACGGCACGACGAGGGTGCCTACATGGAATCAGACAACCGGGTTGCTTCCACGGCTAACATGACATGTGTGTTAACAGGCCCAGACTCCTGGGACCTTTCGGCGATAACTCTTTTGGAGCCAAGCAGCCAACAACCAAGACTGCCCTTGGTGACACATATATGCCAATGCCAATTCCAATAGGCTAAATGGCTGTTTGTACAGTAAACAAGCCACGGGCGAGTTGAGGTGGCACTGGAGGGGAGGGGGTTATCGCCAAGGCGTGTCCGGGAGAAAAGGCAAGTGCAAGACGGGTGTTGGAGGCTGGATGTCACAAGGAAAGCCAAAGAAAACAGTTGACAACTCACACTGGTGGTGTATGCTCGCCGTTGGGGGTGCGCTCGAACCCGCCATATCTGCTTGGTGCGCCGATATCACGGGAAAGGATGCTTTCTTGCTTGGGTCGAGCAGGCACAGATGGTTCCTCCGACGATGCACCCGATGCGAACGCTCGAGCAGCGGTTGTTGTTGTCGACGACGACGGCACCGCTTCTGTTCGTCCATTTCCAGATGCTTGTGTGGGTGGTGCTGTAAGGCCTGACGTCGATGCTGGGGACTGCGATTTAAGCTCCGTCGGCGGTGTGCTGGTGCTCGTTGCATGAGGGTCCTCCATGGCTGGCTAAAGCGAGGGTGAGGAAGAAGTAATAAAATAGAAAAGAACTGTAGGTATTAATGCGAGGGCGGAAACAAAAGGTGTGCGTGGATGTGCGAAAAGAATCAAAGTAGAATATGAAAGCAGAAGAGAGGACCAAAAACAAATGCAGGAAGCGGAGTAGAAAGAAACGGCGACGAGAGTGCAAGTGACAAGAAATGTAATGAATATGAATGAGACGGAGCTGCGATGGGTCGACAAAAGATAGCTCGGGATAATAGACTAATAAAGCGATTGACTGCGTGGTTGAGTGACTGAAATGACGGAGTGAGAGACTGACAAGCCCGAGTGGGAATAGGGAAAACGAACACTGTAGATTATTACAGCAACTACAGCCTGCCGCCGCCGCCGCCGCTGCTGCTGCAGTTGCTGCCAACGTTCCGGCTGGCTTTATTTAATCTTGCAACAGTCCGCGGCAAAATCCTCTAAGAGAACATGCATGCGGAGGGGTCTCCTTGAACCCTTGGAATAGCCCCAGTATTATCGTTGTTGCTGTCAACTGGGCTTGCTGCTCGCTCCGCAGGCTGTTCTGTTCTTGCTTTGGTTGATTACGCAATAGTCTACGGAGGAAAATAGTCAAGTGCCTGGCTGTGCTCCGTCCGTATGATTTCGCAGTCAAAAATGCCAAGCAGGAGTACTCCGTAGCTGGGTCTGACCACTGGATTGTATGTACTCCGTACCAACACTGGAATAAATAGAAACAAGAACAAGGGTGAACAGAAATTCAGAACGGTGAGAGAGGAGAGGGAAAGTCAAGGGAAAGCGCGAGAGAGAACAAAGGCCAGAAATCGGGATGGCGAAAACGAGCATGTACGGCCACGTCAAATTGCAAATGGGGGGGACCTAGCAAGAAAGCGAAAACGAAACACCAGTCACCATTGGTCTGTTTGGGACATGCTTGGATGGTGAATGTCTGGGTTACCCAGTGCCAGATTGCCAGATTGCCAGACTGACTGCCAGACCAGACTAATAGGGCAGAAGCGCGATCGACACCCGACCGGCCAGAGTCTAATTGATCCTGGCCCGGGACGGCGCCAAAATGTAGATGGGCAGAGGCGAGACACATAAATGGCATAGCAGACAGATGCAGAGCAGAGATTCGGGAAGTGTCAAAAAAAGCGGATCAAAGGTCGAAATGAACTCCAGCAGCACGACTTGGCTAACCTTCCCACCAATCAACGAACCACGAGCATCAGCATTTGCATTGGCTCTACTCTACAACAAGCCAACTTAGAGTCAGGACAAGAAACACTGCGGCAGTCAGCAAAGGACATGCGACGAGACATGCTTCGTATTCACTCTCTCTGCGCAACATCTTTACTGAATGTACTCCGTACCGCACGCAAAGTACTCCGTACTAGTACGTTGGTGCACACACAACACAGTTTTCTCTGTACAATGCTACTGCGACGAGGACGAAAATGAGTGACAGAAAAGAGGGGGGCGTGGGGGTGTGCAGTTGTGCGGCTGTGCTTTACTCGGAAGCTTATTGGTACGTCAAGAAGAAGTTATGCGCATATTTGTGTAGATGTGGTGGTGTGGCTTAAATGTAATAGTTGCCTGCGGGAGGGAAGTGCCCGGCCCTCATTAAACAAAGTGCAACTACCAACTGGACTACCAATGGACGGGCAAACAGAAAGCCAACGAAGCCAATGCAGGCAAGTCTATGTTATAGTTCGAGCGCGCAAGGAATTGAGTTGACAGACAGGGTCAGCCGGGACACTAGGTCAACCAGACTACCTACTCAATACGGAGCACAATAGGGGCTATATCGTGGACGTCGTTGCAGGCCCATGCGCGCCGAGTGGCCCAGAGCATAACTGAGACTGTTGAAGATAAGGCAGAATGGCAAAAGAGGAAACGGAAGGGAGATGAAACTAACGTCAAAGGGCCAAAGGGCCAGAGAACATACAACCCCGAGAGCAGAGTCGCAAATTCCGTATAGCAGCCTGTTTTATTGACCAATGCTCCATACGAAGCACAAGAAAGTAGAGTACAATAATTGCATCCTGCACGAGAGGGTGTGCATTGCAGGGAGGGGTGACGGCAGGAGAGGCCAGCGTCCCATTAGGTGCACAACAGGGAGTAAGTTGCTTCGCAATAGCAGTGACATATACAGCACGAGCCGAACTCGACGGCGGGTTTGAAGTCCAGTCAACCGTCGACTGGTGTCTTAACGGTAGTATTTGAAGCAATGCGCCTGCGGGCGGGACAGTCATTGTCGACAGCCGAACAACATGTGTCATCAATTGGTGTGTCTCGATCAAAAAGACCAGACAAGGGCGTGCAGAGTGACGAAGAGAGACAGTTTTACTCTACAAGGTATGTCAGTCGAGCTAAGCATGTAAATTTCTAGTGGCAGATTAGTTACTCCGTACTCAGTTCTCCGTACAGAGCAAGTACCTGGGACGGTAGGTATCTGTAGGTATATTCGCCTGCTAGCCGCCCATTGCTTAGCTCTTTAGTACAACCAACTAGTAGTCTGCGGCCGGGATAGCCAGTCATGGGACTATAGTGAAAAAGCATCATCACCGTGTCGGGGGGTAGGGGGAGAAAGAAGGAAGGAAAGGTGAGAGCAAGAAGGGATAGAAGGCCAAGAAGAACAACACGTACTCCGTAAAAGAAGTTGTATTTCTTCACAGGACCCTTTGCTGGGTGGCGCACACGTTTGCCGAGTCCGATCACGACTATGAGGAGGAAAGCGCGTCCAGTTGGAATATGATGAAGAAGTCTGTCTGGGGAGGAAACGGGACCTCCAGCTGCTGACCGGTGCGCGCGCATGCAGGTGATGGTGAACTAATTAAAGTCGCGAACGAGCCAAATACTCTTCTCCCCCCCCCCGACGGTATTAATTCAAATACTCCGTACTCCGTGAACAATCATCGTGTTGGGACCTTTTGACTTTCTGGCCGTGGAACTTCCAAGGTTCAGAGCAACTCGTTAGGTAATCCAACAGACCCATTTCAGGGTCCTGCACAGCTCATTTCCAACTTCTGCCTCCAGCTTGAACAGAAATCCTGTTACGTAGCACTTCGTCAATGCACCCCCGGCCATGAGTTCCGCTAGCAGCATACGGGCCGCTTTGCGCTGCAATAAGTACTCCGTACTGCGTACCTTCTATGGAGAACCAACAACACCCACCAGCTGAACCATTCCCGAAACGACCAATGCGCTGCCCAGGCGCTTAGTGTACTGACGAGATGGTTGCCTTTTGAAGCAGCAGCCATGCCATGCCATGCCATCCCTATTCGTAGATACGGAAAGGACTGGCACTTGGGCCAAGTTTCAGGGGCATTGGCCCATTGGCCCGCCCGTACGGAGTGCAGTACAATAATAAATACAATGTTCCATACTCAGTAGAGAAAAAAAGTAATAACGGGTTGGTTGCCATGCAAATTTGCACATTTGCTAGTATCATCCAACAAGAATGCCGCAAATAGACTCATTGCAACCAACCGAGGGCGAGATGGCGTCACGGTTTTGCGAACTCTGCGTCACCGTCCCTACCTCACCGCACGTAAGCAAAAAGGCCGGACAGAAGGCAACTTAACGAAAGAAGGAGTAAGAAATTATACCCTGCTTCTTAGTGAGAAATATATTATCACGGCGTCGCGCGTGTGCTGGGGCATTCCTAAAACGGGCTCGTGCCGGAGCTACGACATGGCAGATTTTACGTCACAGCTATTCTCATATTTGATCGGCAGACGGAGCAGCAGGTAAGTACTTTGCTTTCCCAGCAATCTGCAATAATTCGAATTCGTCACAAAATTAATC
This sequence comes from Conoideocrella luteorostrata, assembly GCA_032433595.1. Taxonomy (NCBI): domain Eukaryota; kingdom Fungi; phylum Ascomycota; class Sordariomycetes; order Hypocreales; family Clavicipitaceae; genus Conoideocrella; species Conoideocrella luteorostrata. The sequence continues at coordinate 10,079 of JASWJB010000102.1, forward strand.
AAAGTGCAAGTGGTTAAGTGGTCCTAGTCGTATGGGCATAGATCCACGCAGCAGACTCACCCTCCAGTTGTGCAGGTCGCATGTAAAGCACGGTCCCTTTCACGACTTCTCGTTCGGGGTACAATAGGTTTATATTGTACTAGTACCTATGCAACCCGTCTGTTGCAGTACAATACGGAGTACGCGAGCTGTCTTCATTCTGGAACAACATCAGCCTCTGGGCACAAGTTTCTTCGGGGTCAGAAAAGCGACTAGGCCAAGCGCCGCACGCCACGAACCGGCAAGGCCGACGACGTAAGGAAACAACGGCAGCGACATCCAGGCGAGCGGGGGCCGATTGAGAAGGTTGTTTTCTCGCTTAAAGCTAGGCAAGCCTGCAGAACAACTGCGAAATATCCGTATGGTAGCAAAATAATGATCGAGAATTAGCATCATGTCAAATACGGTGAGAAATTCCTCGTCACAGCACCGAATATTAATTGATGAGCAGCACCACTTCATCTATATTCATATCAGCCAAGATGCGGTCATCATTTGATGTTTGAGCGACGGCACAATGAACAGCTCTTGCCGGATTGACAGGACCTTGCCCGGTTTCAGATACCCCGTAACTACTTTGGCTCTTGTTGGGCAACGTTTCTTCTGTGACCTAGGCCCCTGCTTATCTGAGGTGGTCCACTAACTAGTTAGTTAACTAACTCGTTGCCAAGCATCAGCCTTGGCCATGCACTAAGGAGCCACCCTATGGTCAAGTCCCTTTTCTTCACAATACTGTTGAGTAGCATTGTTGCCAGGCACTGACCATACCAAACAGTATTGTATTATTAATGGAGTATCGTTATTGAAACTACATGTCACTTCGTTTAAAACCCTGGTCCGTTTTGCATCGAATCATGACCGGGGACTCGACTGCGAGTTCTTCTTGAACTTTGATTATGAAACCCGGTGTGAGGATTTTGCGAACAGCCGAACAAGAGTTCTCATCGATGAAAGTATCCGACAGCCAGCGCAAGCATCTCCGCCCCCCCTTGCTAAGCTGTACTGATGCAGCAAAGTTCGTAGGGTGGCTGAAAAGACGACGCCACATATCTGGTTTGTGAGCTGCTCTGCACGGAGTACGGGGGGTAGTTACATCCTGAATAACATGGATTTTCGCTTCGCTTTCGCGCTGCTTTTTGAATTTTATGGCCAGGCTTTGCGTATTTATTTATTGTAAGTAGGTAAAGCCTCAAGCACAATGATGTTTTCTATTGTGTTATATCAAAAGGTGCGACTTCTCCACTATTAGAGCCTCGCTGATGAAGTCGCTCTGGTTGCTTTTTCTGACTGCTGTAACTACTCCGTAGACATGCATGGACGTACTCCGTACATACTCAGCGCAAAGCCAGTCGGGTGTCGGGTGTTGGCTCTAACGGACTGGGATGAGACACGGGACTGCTATGACTGGGTCAATGTTATTCCTACACGGTATACCCTGGTTTGTACGTGAATGAGCCTTTATTTCAGGCTGCCGGATGTGCGAAAGTTAAACACCGTGCATGGTGCTGATTGAATGGATAGGACGTCTGGTTGGACAAAGGTTGCGGAAGTAGCTACGTGCCATCGCATGCCGGAGCTTGCACGGAGTACTCCGTACCAAGCCCAACATTTCCTGGTACAAAGTTGTAACAGCAGTAAGATTACCAGAACTGGGTTGTGCTGCCCACAGCTTCATTTCGGCTTCTTGTTACGTTGAAAAAGTTCAAGTTTCGTTGCGATTACGGAGTACGGAGTAAAGTTTTACCCCAATGTTCCCTTCGATGACAACCATCATTCTATGGAGTTACTGCTCGGTAGATGCTCCTGCCTCTTTGCTCGTGCAATCCGGAAGAGGTTGGCTCCCATTGGCTCGCGGGGTTGTCGACCTGAATGGGCAGCCAGATCTCGCCCCACTTGCTGCCACAACTAACTATTGCAAGAACGGTGCCAGAGACTGCTTCCCCCAGTGGTCTCATGTGCATTGGCATCAGCAAGCATTAATTAGCCAGCAGAGGAGAAACATTGGAACATGTGCGTCGGGGGAGACTGTCCTTGTGCCATCATGTTGTTGGCCAACCACTTTATTTTCATTTGCCGATCACCTGGGTAGCTACGATAGTCAGTCTGGTTTATGCCGTCATCGTTGTAGGAGCTCCGTCCCGAGGCAATTGCGAGTCAACAACAGACCCTCTTCTGCATTCACGACAAACGATTTGGACTTAAGACGACCTGCTGATCTTGCCGGGACAGGCAGCTTCAATAAAGGTTCGCCAAGTTGGGAGAGGCAGATCCCCTGAACAAGTTACACTACAACAGAACATGGTTATGCCTCTGTGGAGTCGTCGTTGCCAGCTCTACACGGGGCCGCCCGCACATGGTATGGAAACCTCGCCAAATATGCACTGTCACAAGCGTCTACGGAGTTCTTTGCGTGCAATTGTTGTCGCGTCACTCGTTTGCCGGGGCTCGACACCCTTGATCAACGCGGCGGAATATCGAACGCCATTATACTGTACGGCACGGGTTTGGTACTCGGCACAAGGGTTGATCTTACTGGCACACTCGTGTAGGCGTGGCGGAAGCTAGTTTGGTTGACTAAATTGGGGAAGCTCGCACGTTGCTCGGAGTACGGAGTATACGTCGTAACAAATCCAACCCTGCCACGAAGGCCACCAATTATCAGTTGCCGATACGTGAAAGCTTAGAAATGCCGAAGACAAATTGTGTCTTACAATTACTACAAGAGACATTCCGCCACTCACGCCACCTACTGCCTACGGCACAGCCATCATTGGTTGTGTTCTCTCACCTCACAGGTGTTGCTTCAATAGGTGCTTCAGCCATGGCTCATATTTCTAAGACACGAGTGCGAAAAAGGAATACAGTAACTGCGCGGAACGTGCTAGCGGTCGGCATTTAAGTACTGACACACAGCAATGCGCTGAGTCTTCGTACAGTACCGACTGATCCTGGCAATGGGCCTCCAGCCAATTTTTCCTGACTTAGGTAATAGGAGCAGATGCCCGAAAAAATACAAAACTTGCCCCCGATCTCAGCGCCAATAGCACACGTAATGGTTTCAATGTGCTCTCCCGAACCACGACCCGATCATACAGAGTAGGGAGATCGGTGTTGCCATGTTTTGACGGAGAAATCTTTTCCGATCTCCCTGGTCCTCCTTGACACTATCGTCGCATCACGCCCATGCCATACCTCGTGAGGTGTTAGCCGATAGTTGATCCACATAGAGAACTGCCTCGAGAAGTAATGATTGACAAGAGGATCAGCTAACACGAGCGTAGTGAAATAATAGTCACAACGTCACAGCAAACAATTTTGCCGGGCTACATGTTACGCCGTATAGTGATTCTAGCAGGGCTAAGATAACCAAAAAATATGATTGTACTCCTAAGTCTTGACAGACTGTTGCGGGCGCCATTGCCTATCAACTTGAGCTCCACCTGACAAAACCGGACGCCAAAGTCCGAAACGCGAAATCAACAGTAACGAGAGCCCGATGTAGCTTTATAACGATTATGCAGAGAGAGTGCGAGAGAACCCATAGACCTGACATGTTCCCTCGACTTTCAAGGCGTTTGACAGGCACACCCAATACAGAATGGCTGGTTATGACCTTCTCGTAATCGCATGGCTCCCTGACCATGAATGGCAAGCGGGTTTATGAACCATATAACAGTAGTCTGACAGTTAATGACAGGGTATGTTAGCTGGTTGACGGGTCCACAGGGCCGGTAACATGGTCGCTCTATACTATTATCCACCACTCGGTTATGCGTTATCTGACGTCTTTTTCAGATAATAGCAATTAGTTAGTTAGGTGACCAATTTCGGTCGAGTTCCGGAAGCAGCCAAATCGAGTCGTCCGATCAAATTTGTCTTGTCCGATCTACGACATGGCCAACAAAGAGTCGCCACAAAAGTCCCATGGATGGAGCGCTACCCTGATGTAAAGGATCCTAAGAAACTTCCGAAGAATAAAACGCTCTCCACAATGGGGCGACCACGCGATATTTCATTGTCTAGTAGCACACCGGTGATGGCCGACTTGCAAATCGAGTGCTCAAACAAGAATCACGATCAACAAAGACAAGAAAGGGTGGCTGGCTGCGTTGGAAGGAATCCCTGCTGACGGTGTAGTCGCAGGCGAAACCCAACGTCTGGCAACCTCCTTAAAAGGGCATTACTTGATTGGCCGCTGGACGATAGATGAGACAGCAAACTGTCAGGAGAACCAACAAAAAGGTGCCAAGCCATGTCTGTAACCCGAACTTTTTAGTCGGTGTTAATGCATCGGCGAAACCCATATCCTTTTTGATTGGATTTGGACTTTGTGAAAGCCTAATAGTTAATCCAAAGCCTTAGTAGTTGCTCTAGTATCCCATATGAGTTAATGACGATGGTAATAATGCACGCCATTGACCATTACTCTACGGAGTACGGAGTACGCTAACGGGGTATAGAATACGTACGGAATACATTACATTATCAAATGCGTCCTCGCTAACTTAATTTTGACCGCCTCTGCCTCTGCCCCTGCCGCGCCCTCTACCTCGTCCGCGTCCTCCCCCACGACCGCCCTTCTTTCCGCCTCTCGACGTGCTATCATATCTCTCGAAGAGTTGTTCTTCACCAAATGCCCCCTCACCAAACCTCATGAAATTCACCAGGCCGCTGTCCACCACTGCTACAAGCACATTTCTGTGGCCATGATTCAACCGTTGATACAACTTCCCCGGACCCTGCCAAGCCGCATTAGGTGGATCAAGCGGAGTCGTTTCCAGCAGAGCTTCAATCTGCTCTAGGGTAGGCGTTTCCGAATCCGCAGTGTCCGCAACCGCGATGCGGAAATCCGGCGGAGGGGGTTTTTTCTTGGAGAAGGCGCCTCCGCGAGATTTCCAGACATGATAGTGTACTCGGAAAGGTTCTTGGACCGGGTGCAATGACGGAGCAGCTGTCGGTTTATGTCGGGGGAGCAGCGCCAGTTGTTGGTATATAGGTCGGTACGCTCGATATATCCCTGGTGATACAATGGGGCCATATGGTTTATATCGCGGAAGTTGCTGTTCTCGGGAGATGAAAGAGAAGAGCCACTGCCACAGTGATTTGGACGGCGATGCTGAAGAGCTTTCGTCATCTTTGGTGGACGCGGAGCTGCTCTTCGATGTAGGTGCGCGCATGACGTGAAACCCGGCTCTTTTCAGATACGAGTACACCTGGAACTTGGGCAACGTCGTCTTGCCGCGCTCCCCTTCGAAGCCTATCAGAAAAGTATAAGCCGCTTCCAAACTTAGTGGCAATCCAACATCATAGTCGTCCGGCCCGAATGAATTCTTCGTAGACACCGCCCCGTCCGTAGCTTTTGGTAGTAGCTCCTCAAACGGCTTATCGGGCCACCATATGTCCACGGTCCCACGCTCAATCAGATACAAAGCCTCCTCAGGTAGAAGCCATAGTCTGCCAACGCCAAACTGGTCTTTGCTTCCCGAAACTGCCCGTCCAATATCCCGCATCCAGCTCCCACGCTCATGTTCCATGACCACGACACGATCGTGTAGCAGCGCATCATCCGGATTGGCTGCCAATGAGACTGAATGCGCGACCCACCAATCGGGAAAGTACCATGCCCGTATCCATGACTCTGATCGATGGATTCTGGTGTACCGGAGGACGTCTTCCAGTGCTTGCCGACTGGCTTCGAGTGTGTTGTCCTGGGCTTGCGTCCCGTGGGATTCAAAGTCCTTTTCGCCTTTTCGGATGACTTTGCTAGAGATGTTTTTTTTGTTGAACATGGAGGAGAAGAGTTTGTAGTCTGGAACGCCGTCCTCGCCATCCTCTAAATTTTCTTCCGCGGTTGGGTGGCCATCGTCTTGGTTGGCTTGTGTGGTGGTTGGTTCGGCGGTGGGATTGTCATCGTCGTCAAACGGCATGGTGCCGGCTGTTCCTTAATGGAGACAGGGTGTGAAGATGATGATTTCCAAGATAGAGCGCTGAGGAAACACCTGAAAGAGCGAGATTTCCAGGCCGTATCCAGCGGTAGAAAGGTTGAATTTTGATGTATGGTCAGATTGCGGCTGAGATTTCAGTTTGAGATTTCACCCATAGGTTCCTGCCTCGGTTTTGCCAAAATGAAAAAACTTCTTCGACTTGTCTTGAAAGAATGAACCCAAAATATAATGAAATGATGGATATGCGCAAGATCAACTGAACATAGCTGTTTGTGTGCACCGTGCCGAATTAAACAACAAATTTTGAAAATATGTCAACGTCTCGCCGTGCAATCCGCAGCTGCGACTTAACTACGGAGTAATTGAGCAGTGGGTACGTAGCGGAGGTAGCAAATAATGTCGACTCGTTTAAGAATCTATAAGAGTTTAGTTCAGAAAACAGTCACCTGACGTATGCGAGTCTGGCCGAGTGGTTAAGGCGTTGTGTTTAGGTTACGTCCATTAAATGGGTATACGCTTGAACCGCAATGGGCATCGCCCGCGTAGGTTCGATCCCTACGGCTCGCAAAATGTTTTCTTTTTGTTCAGCGCTCCCAGGCGGCCGGTTATCGTTTCATTCGTTTGCCGTGTAGCTGCGATTCGCTTCCCTCTTTTTCTTTTTTCTTTTTTCTTTTTTTTTTTTCCCTCCTTAGCGGTTCCCTGATTATGGATTTTGCGCTTGTCACATGTGGAAACGGCTCTTGGCTTTTACCACCTATCAACGCGAATTCGTTATGGTTAAATGTGTCACAATCACTTTAAGTACTAAGAGGCGACAACAACGGCGGGACAGTCTATAGTCTATACTACTATTTCACGATGCATTTCTGATGGCCTCTTGGTCACGCGAGCTCCCATGGCAATGCAATTGGGGCAATCTACGGAGTACTCCATGCAAGCCGACGAAGATTAAGATCGTTGTAATTGCGCCTCGGTCAAGATAACGAGAAAGCTAAATTTTGATTGATTTCCGACCCGTGTTGGGCAACCTTACAGGCGAGAAATTAGTTAGATGAGAGCAAACCAGGCACGACTCGTTTGTCGATCTGCTCATGCAGGGTAGCGTGACCAGAAGGACTTCAGCTGGGCACCCACGTCTCATCCTAAATTCGACTTCATGCGCCGTGCCCTGAAGACGCTGTGCAGTATGCACAAGATCACCACACCAATAACATTAATCTCTTGTGTCAAGTGGCGGAGCGCATGCGAATTGCAAGTTACCTCTTGGAGGACGTTGCATTGCGTAAGCAGTCAGCCCACTTGAGCTCTCTGGGCAAGGTGGTGCGTGCTTATTTGCATTGTTGACGTCGTCCCAACTCTGTGGGTAAACCATTCAAGTCAGCCTAGCGCCAGTATGCCCAGTCGCCTCCTGAGTTGTACTCCGTAGGGAGTAGCCTGGGGGAGGCGGCTTACATCAATTAATACAGTCCGTCTCAGTAATCTCGCTTGGGTGCATGTATCGCCTGCGGTTATTGCATACAATTTCGACGAGACCAACCTTGTTGTGTCTTTGTTGTTTCCGTTCACCTCTACTCCGTAGATGACATTCGCACGGAGCGAACTGCAAACTTGCGCATCTCGTGGCGGCCGATTGGGCTCACCGACCAATGAACCGCACGACGCCCAGACTCGACTCCCCCGGCTCCCCAGGCCTACTTTATCCCGCTGCTCACCCAAGCTCTCCACTATTTACTTACTTATCCGTACCCCACCCCCAGCACCGCGACGCAGAGCCGCCAGTCCACGACGACCGGCGTCGTTAATAAGGCTGACCCGTCCGCAACGTCCAACGCTTTGTTCTTCATGACGACTTCGGCTGCTGTTGACAGTCGCGATCCTCCTCTTCAGTTACCGTCGCCGCCTCTGTTTGCCGCCGCCGCTGCCGCCAGCTCCTTTGCGCTGGCGGGACCAATAGCGGCATCATGGCCTCGGGGCCAGCGAGCGTGAGGGTGTCTGGCCCTCCCAACAGCAGCTTTCTCGTGGGCTATCCCGGCATCTCCGCGACTCTGGTATGTCTTGGACCCCTGTTCCTTTTTGTCTGGCTTTGTTGCAACTGTATGGTGCAGGATGCCGGACGTTTTCGGACGTTTTGCTTTGAAAAAAGCCGTGCTTTGCCCGGCTCGGCTGAAGACTGTATTCAAGTTGCTGACTGCGGTATGTCATCAGCCACGAATTGAGGGGAAAGTCGAAATTCGGCCCGGACAGGGCTTCTCCATGCCTGTTCCGGTGTCGCTGGTGCGGATATGTTTACAAAGACGAGAGACGATCCATCCCGACGCCGACAGCTTGACAAAGCGCCATCTCGGGACACCCCGAAAGGAGGCGACCGATGTCGTCGGCAAGGAAGTCTTACTCTTCCGTTGTGCGACAGGGAAGGAGGCCGAGAGCGTCATCGCCATGGATCTGCCGTTTGTGCTGTTCATCCCTTTCGGACGTGGAGGAGAGGAAACGAATCGAAGAATACCGCCGGCGTCGTTGCAGCTGCCTAGCAGAACGGCTGAGACTTTCTATGAGCTTGTCGTCACAGTGCAACAAGGCCACAGCAGTCAATACAAATTTAGCTTTCCAATCCCCCTGCAGAGGTATGACACCCTGTCTACATTTGGAATGTACAATAAGCCAGAGACAAAGCTGGTCACGTCGGATAACGTGGTCCACTTGGGCATCAATCTCCCACGGTGGAGTTATGGACCCGGAGACCCTATAACAGTCTACATTAAATTATCCCCGAACCCGGACTGGCTGAGTAAAGCGAAAAGAGTCAGTATAGAAAAGATCAACCTCACCATCGAAGAAGAAGTCACTTATAATCCCGAGGGAGACGAGCCGGTAAAGAAGATCAACAAGTTGTCGAAGCAGGTGCAGGTGGTCAAGATGAAGATCCCGGAAGCTGGATACGCCACAAACATTGGTCTCGTATTCCCTTCCAAAGACTTGAGGGATGCGGATGGCGTTGTCAGGAGAGGCAAGCCGGCGTTTCCACTTTACGAAGTTACGTCCTTTACAACTACATCGTCGCTCTATAAAATTGAGTTTTATCTCAATATCAAGGTACTTTTATTCTTGTGATGCCCTTGACAGGTGTTGGAAAATTAAAAAAAGCGCTAACGGATTGAGGCAACAGGTTCAGCTCAGTGGCGCTCGCGACGTCACTTTGAGGCAACCGATTGTCATATGTCCCCTTGATCAGCAAGCCTGCAAGGAAGAAATGGATGCCATCGAACAAGCCGCCAAAGATGCTTCTCACGTCGACCCCAACAATCCAATGCTACCCGCCCGCACGATCATTTTGGCCAATGATAGGGATTCGCTGCGGGCACTGGGGCTATGTTACGTTGGAGGTCAAAAGAAGCCATTTATTGATTGAGGCGTTCTGGGCTGGATCCAGGGTTGCAATTGATTGAACAAGTCTTGCCGTGCTTAGACACAAGGCGCAACGTCTTACCTTCGCCAGCGCTTCCCACGCCGTTTGGCCGCCACCAAAAGGGATGTTCACATACGGGTTGAAGGGGAAACGTGGCGTTGCCAACGTTTGTAACGAATTAACGAAGTATGCCGAGCCGGGTAGATCCCGAACGGGGTCAAACAAGGCCAGGGCCATCAATAATGTAGTTATCTGGAAGCGCTCCGCGGGCAAGGTTCAAGGCAATGAATGAGGCGTTTGATGGCTTATATTTTCTGATCCGGCTTGGCGAATGGTGGGCCCCATCCTTCCTCGATTTTGAGATGGCATGGGTAAATTGGCGTTTATTGGGGGAGGGAGGGGAGCCGGATACTTGATACACCATGCTGGCGGTGATTGATAACCACCATTAGGCACGTTGGGACATGGCCCGTATTATGTTTCAATACCAACAGACATTCTAGAGTATGTTTTGAAGCAGAGAAATAAAGTGAATATATGTGGGAATTTTGAAACTCGTGACTGGCAATTCGTGTTGTAGGAGTGGTGTGACAGCCGCCGACGGTTTAAGCTTACGGGTAGCTAACTAACCAAGCTTCCATACTCCGTACACAAGTTGTCCCTTGCAGCCGTTGATCTTTGCCCGGCGCGGCGCACCCTAAGACCTACGGAGTACCGGTGGTGTCCCCAGTAAGTAACTAAGTTTAACATCTGGCCGGGTCCAACTAACTAGTGCTTAACAGCGATATCTACGGAGTACTTGGCACCTCGAACAGCCGCTAACCCCAAACCATAGGTGGCCGGTTGACGACGGCAGGACCAGGCCTGGCCTTTCTTCCATCAATTATTACGGAGTACCACTTGCATCTACGACTGGCATTTTTCGAAGCCCAAGGCCTGACGACACACCAATTGCGCCACTAAAATACATCAATTGCTACTCTCCGAAGAGCGCTTGATCATGCGGTCGAGTTTATTACTGCCGTTCGCCCTGTCAGGGCTCGTCGCCGCGCACGGCAGCCACAGCCAGAAACCCATTGTCAGCGACGATGCCACATGGATGGAGAAGCATATGGCAGGTAAGTGTCTTAGCCCGCAGAACACCTTTCCAGGCCCTTTGAGGAAATTTATCATGAAAATGGGCAAATGAGGAATACCACGCCCCAAAGAAAAAAAAAACACCCAAAAAAAAGCAACTCTTTGGACTAACCAGAATAACAGAGGAACACCACATTGATTCCTGGGATGCAGGCGCCTTCTTCGCGCTGCACGACTACAACTCCGACGGCGAGTGGCACGGTGAGGAAATCATGCGAACGTACGGCCTCATGGACGCCTCCAACAAGGACATGTCGCAGGACCGGCGGCTGGAGGTGCTGCAGCACCTGATGGGTTTGCTGGACAAGGACCACGACGGCGTGGTCACGCATGACGAGTTTACAGACTTTATTGGGCACGGCGGCACCTTGCCGGACTTGGGAACTGGGCCGGGCCATCATGGCGACGATGAGTACGAGTACGAGATTCACCATTGGGAGAAGTATCATGATGAGAATACAAAGTTGGAGGACTTGACGCATCCGGAGGATATTGAGCACTTCAAGCACCACGAGGAGATGGAGAGGCTGGAGGAGGAGCAGGCGAGGATGGACAAGATGGCGGTTATTGAGGAGAATATTCCGGCAAAGTTTAGGAGGCAATGATTCGATCCAGTATAGCTGAGGAGAGGAGTGGAGAGGGTCGCGTCGGTTGCTCTCTTTCTTTCTTTCTTCCTTTTCTGCTTCTCTTTGGAATTGACGATGGATGTGGCTGTGTCTGTATATAAGGACTGGAGTTATGATGATGATGCTGATACTGATGATTTGGGACGGACGGTGGTGGATATGGACACGATGGTTGTATGCCGATTTTGTATTTGTATATTGTGCATTAGTTTCCTGTAACAGCGATATCAAACACGCAGTGCCACACCCCCGGCGCATACGTCTTCACCTTTTCGACCCTCTCCACGCGAATCCCTCTACCGAGGCCCTTCTCGTCCTCATTCCCCCTTAGCAAGCGCTCGACCTCCCCCGTCCTGTCCTCAATCTCGGCCTCGCCCACATTCTCATGAAGATGCAGCCACGCCTGCGTGACACCGCCGCCCTGCCCCCTCATCGTTGTTGTCCTCGTCAAAAACAGCGCACAATCCCACGTCAATCGGCTTGTAGGCAGCAACCCGCAATTAACGTGCCTCACGTCCGTTAGCCAGCCGGAGCCCGGCCGACCACGCCGCTTCATATCCTCGGTTCGCCAGCGCGCAATCTCATTACCCTCCGACAGGACCACAATCCTGGCCGTGCTTTTCATGATATCCTCTGACGGCAGGCTCGTCCCGGGATTGGAAAAGACATCCACCCCCCATCTATTGAGACGGGCGCCTCGGCGGAGCGCCTCCACGCTCCACGGGTTGAGCTCCCAGCTCAGCACCCTCATGCCCAGCTTGGCGTAGCAGAATGTGAAGTACCCTATGCCGGCGTACAGGTCAACGGCCCACACATCATCGCCTCCCTCAAAAGACGCAGACGCAGACGCAGACGTGTCAAGTCGTGAGCTGTCCCTGGCACGGCTGCTGCCGCTGCCGCTCTGTCGTGGTGGTGCAGGAGGGAACGCCAAGAGGCGAGCTTTCTCTTTGACGTTCCCCCTGCTGAACATGGTCCACCGCGGCGCCCACGTCTGATATATGCCGTTCTGCTTCGTAGACACCCAGAAGGCCTCTTCAAAGTCCTTCTCCGAGGGGGCCCGGCCCGGCGGCAAGGGGGGCCCAAAGTCGCCGTGTAAGATGCGCAGACCGCTTGGGCTGCGCAGCACGTTTTCCCTGCAGCCGCCGTCTTGCCCTTGGAGGAGCGGGATGCCCTCGTTGACGGCCAGGTGTGTTAGCCTGGTTTTGGATTTTCCGTTTTTGGAGAGTTCCTGGAGGAGGAGTACCCAGAGGGACGTTATGGCGGCTTGGGGATGGCGGGCGAGCTCGCGCGTCCACGCTGGCGAGGTGAAGCTGCCGGCGGGGAGGAGAGCCATGGGCTCGTACACGGTGAAGCGTTTGGGGGCATTGTCGTGCAGGCTTTGTTCCCGTGCTGAGTCTGAGTCTGAATCTGAGTCTGAATCTGAGTCTTCGGGTGGAGTGACGGTCGAGAGCCAGGCTGAGATAGCGGCTTGGATGGGCTTGATGTGAGGCTGTGGCTGGGGCATGATTTACTCTCTCTCTCCGTGGAGGTACTTGCAGCGGTGGCCCCAAAGGGAGGGGGGATTGAAACGGCGGCTTATGAAAGAGCTAGAGTGTCAATCTTTATTAAAACGTCCGCGTTAGGGTGATTTTTTGATCTTGATGTACTCCGTATATTGAATGTGTTTCCATCGGACGAGTTCTGGTTGATGGACCTAACTAGTGTGTGCGGCCCACAGTCACAGATGGGTAGACTCCCTTCCATTGTTGGCAGCCTTCAACAGCATATAGATGCATAAGTCGAGATAAAGTACCCAAACAACCATAAATGCCATTAGAATTCATCTCACAATCATGGATATCTCAATCGTATGCTAATATACATATGGACCTTTTCCCATACATTCATTGCCCAATGCCACGCTCTACTTCACCCCACCACCACCACCACCACCCCTCTACAAGAAATAGTCGCTCGGTCCTCTCCTGCTCGCTGGGACGTGTCTCTGATCGTCCGGCACGGCCGAGAATATGCTAAATCTTGGGTTCAAGTCTCTGTCTACAGTCATAATCGAAGCAACATTGCCACACCGGTAGCAGTAATTCGGTGCGGACCAAACGGTAACAACCGAGCTCTCAGTAAAATGATACTGCCAAGCGTTAGCAACTTTCATACGTCGTACGTCGTAGCGACTGATATGGTGTTATTAGTATTACCTTGTAGCCTTCATTTACAAGCTGATGAGCCCGCGCAATTAATTTCAAGCCATTCACATGGTTGAATTCCGTAGCAACCTTGTCGCCAAACAGCCACCCCGCGCCGCGGGGGCTGATAGCCCACGTTTCGACATCTTCGGGATCTGACCAAACCAAGTCGCAAAACGCTCCTTCGTGCGGAATCTCTTGAGCACGCGCAACAACGCGGATCTGGTCTATCGTTCTGATTTCAGGACTCAGGCCACCATGCACACATAGCACCTCTCCGTCGACAATGGCTGCAAGCACGAGAAAGTCAAACACGTGGCAGCATGCCTTCCAAACAGACGCGTTGCCGTATTTTTGTTGACACTCCTCGTAGAAGCCATAAACCTGTGTAATTTGTCGGGATTCGTGATTGCCGCGTACCAGGACAATGCGGTCTGGGTATCTGCTCTTGACGTCAGTGTACAATTTCCTCTCGCGAATACGAGTGGTATATATTTTAACGAACTTGGCCTTCAAACACATGAGCAAAGTAAATGTCTCCAAGCTAAAGTAGCCTCTATCGACAAAGTCTCCCAAGAAAATGAACCGAGTCTCTACGCTCTGTGCAGATGTGACGTTGGCGCTAGGTAACGGGGATTCTGGGCGAGACGTAACAGGCGCATCGTCTCCCTCCTCCTCCCCATCAGCGCCGCCGGCAGTAGAATCACCGACAGGAGACCGTAGTTTCTTCCTAAGCTTCGGGTTCGTGATTTCGGTGGGAGGCTCGATGTCTTCGGATGTGATGACTGTCGTGGCTGTTTTGGGGGCCTGAACGTTGTTCTCGCCTGGCATGCCGCCAGCAACTCGAAAAAGCTCGAGAAGGTCATAAAATTGACCGTGGATATCCCCACAGACTGTGACGGGCGTGCAAACCGGCTGGATGTTGGACTCTAAGGGTTTACAAGGTGCGTCAGTAATCAAATGCGGAAATACCTGGCCTACTAGGAAACAGGGACCATGGTGGTAGGTCTTAAGGCTTACCTTCCATCAATATCTCCTTGACCTTTTCGCACAGCTCCTTCATCGCTCTTTCGGGAAGATAGTGGCATTGCTTGGCCTCCTCGAGCCATTCATCCAGACCGGCAGTTGGACCCAAGTTAGCGGGGCCAGGTCGAGGTACGTTTGTCGCCATAGCTTGTGTGGGAGATGGTGATGGCCTGGCTGAAGTAGAGGCCCCAAAAGAGGGATATCGTGGCCCGCCACGAGAGAGGTAGCAGACAGTAGTGATCCCGTGTAGAGATGAGCCGAATTGACGAACCGCCGGGACGTTTGGGTCGGGCGTCTGTGTGAGGTCGTAATCGTGGACAGCGGCAGTCGGATCTTCTTCGGGCCTAATGTCACGGCGAAGACGTTACTCTGTACGGAGTACTGCACGGAGTACTGCACGGAGTACGGAGTAGTAGCACAGAATAACTAACCAACTGCATAGTAATGTAATAGCTGGACTGGTCGCGGCGGGCCCACGCAAGCACCAGACTCGGGGGGCCTGTCTGGCGGACCTGGATTCAAGATGCACGACCCCCAACCACTAAAGAAGCACCTGGCCCAGGGAGTTCCAGCACTCACCCGCTGCCGCGGCGCTGACGCTGACGCAGACCGGGACAGAGTGCTGGGACAGAATGCTAGGCCAGGCCCTGTCAGGCCATGCCATGCGACGCCATGCATCCATCATTCAGCCACCACATCCTTGCTATGCGAACTGTTCAGAACCATTGCGCTCTACCGGTTTATCTGTTGTGTCATTGGCTTCGCAGTTTGACCTGTCACATTTTGCAAGCACTCATCTCTCATCTCTGACTGTTGCGAACATGATCCTACTCCCTGAATACAATTTGTCCACGTGATCGGCAGCAAGGGCCGAACGTAGGCATGCCACCTCGACAAGCAGCATCAGTTGCTCGCGTACGGAGTAACTGCTGTAAAGTGCGTAGCCGCACATGGCTCCACCACTGTGGGGCTGCCAGGGCCGCAACTCATCAGGGCCTTAACTTCACTTCCGTCGATTAGCCTTGCAGAGCTTCTTTTCATCTCGGACAGACGGCACGGCCAACATCGCCTCGCTGTTCTGGGATACGTTGGCCGCTCAACACAATTGCTCGCACACGACAACACGACATGCGCCATGTCCACGCCGGCGCCGCAAGTCCTGTCGCGCAAGGCAAATGGAGCATCCAACGGGACACCTGGCCATGGCTCTGACCAAGGCAGTGTGAGACAACGAGTAAGAAATTCACACATCCACCGGAACATATGTCTGTGCCACGTCAAAGTCTGGAATCTGACCATGGGTGAAAAAAGTCCAAGGGAGCCGAGGATAGGAGCAATGCGGCAAGATTTAGAAGGGGTAAAGGCGCGGTAGATAAACCAGGCTCGTCCAAGGTACGCATCGATGCAGAATGCATGTGGACATGGCGCTTTCAAGATGGCGTGTTTTGAATCATATCTGACTCTGCACTCCAGAACGCAAATGAGGGACCAGCACCGCCAGCAAGGCCCTCAAGATCAAAAGCCCAAAATGAAGGTGAAAAATTAGTCATTCGTCGCTTGCCACCAGCCATGACACAAGAGGAGTGTGCGTCCATTCTCGGACCCGACTGGGAGGTTTTGAAGGGCAAGGTTGATTGGTTCTCATATGTTCCCGGCAAGGTTTCCACTGAGTATGCCACTCCTGAGGAGTATATTCCGTCACTTCTGCATTGGCTAACGGCTCTACATCTAAGTCCCTCAAAACCTTCACGCCCTAGTCGAGCTTATCTTCACCTGGTGCGGAAAGATGATATCATGCCTCTCAGTGAGATAGTGAGAAGCTCAACTTGGGAGGACGCAAAGGCGACATTTACTAACCCAGTATTGATCGGGCCGCCTGTTTTGGAGTTTTCAGTGTACAAGAAAGTTGCGGGAACGAAGAGACGAACTGATGCCCGGCAAGGCACCATTGACCAAGACCCTGAATTCATGTCTTTTCTCGAAGCTCTTGCGAACCCTACACCTATGAGGGAGAGCATAGATGTCGAGGATCTCGATGACGCGGCCAAAGTGGAAACCAAAGTCACCAGTACCCCTCTAGTTGAGTACTTGAAGGAGAAGAAGGCCAGCAAAGGCAAGGATGGCGGGTCAGGCAAAAACTCCAAGTCGGGCGGGAAGGGCAAGGGCGGATCCAAGGACGAAGAGACGTCCCATAAGAAGAAGGGCAAGGAATTGAAGGGCGAGAAGGCAGAAAAGGCCCCCAAGGAAGCTGTAAAGATTCTCACCAAAAAGGCCGCAACAGAGCAGGCCGCCGAGGTGGCCAAGAAAGCCGCCAGCCATATAGCAACTGCGAATGCTCCTGCCACTGCCACTACCACAGCCACTACCAACATTGACGCGCCGAAAAGTCGAAGAGCTGGAATTGCTGCCGCCGCAAGGATCTTGCAACGAGATCTTGGCCTTAGCCCTGGAAGTGCACACAGGCGGGCTCGTCATGACGCGGCCAAAGCGGATTCCGACTCGAACGCAATGCCTACCTCTAAAAAGGATGACGATACTGCAAATCCCGACATCCCTACATCGGCTGCGGCATCTGCTGAAGCACCGCCACCAGCGCAGTCATCGAAGAGTAGACCGGATAGTCCTGTTGCCGCAAAATCACAATCAGGACGTAGGCATCGCGGTGGGAGGAATGCCGACAAGTCCAAAACGGCGGCTGCGGCAAACGAAACGGCAGCCGACACTACGCAGCCTACGGCAACCAACCCTCCTGTTATCTTGAAGAAGAAGAATGCTCCCGAAGCCAACAAGAAGTCTACCGAATCTCAGCCAACCCCCGAAGCTTCCAACTCAAGTCCTGCCAACAGCAACAGTAAACAAGGCGCTAAAGAGAAAGGGAACAACAAGCAAACGTCCCAAAAGGGATCACCGACTGTTACCGCCAACGCGACGCGCGCATTCGTCAAGCATGTAAGTGCGTCTCAAGGTGTCAACGATGCAGCACTTCGAGACGCCCTGGGGGCTTTTGGTACTGTTACGCTTGTTGAAATCGACAAACGCAAGAACTTTGCATACGTTGACTTTTCCGAACATGAGGCACTCGTGAAGGCTGTGACAGCGAGCCCGCTGAAAGTAGCTCAGGGCTCTGTTCATGTCCTTGAACGTAAGGACAAGAAGGCGGCTACAGCGACACCCGCAAAGGCCAGCACAGCAGCACCGAATGGAGAGAAGGAGAAGCTATCTGGCGGACGAGGTCGCCGTGGTCGTGGCGGCGGTCAGAAAACTGGCGGCGGTCAGACGAATGGTCAAACTGCTTCTTCCCCGGCCGCCACGGCGAAGGAAGCACCTGCGAGCACTGGGGGGTGACGAGGGAGCCAAAATGGAGAAGAGGATTACCTGCATAATTTCGATTCAACACAGTATCCTTCACGGGAGCTAGTGCGACGTCATAGGACGGTTCGCATACCAAAATCCTGGGAGCAAAACCTCTCACGGAGAAACGGCACAGGGAAAGCTGACGCACGCCGAAGAACACACTGCAACACTTACACCAGCCGATGCCATGGCTCGGTGTCAGTTTTTCGGTGGCAAGGCGATGGGTATCAACTTTGCAGAAGATGATGATGTGATACTGGTCTCGATGCAGACGAGTTCAATCTACTGATTAGGAGATGGAAACACTTTGAGTTTCCTGCTGCGCCAAGCTTTAGCTAACCGAGCTGGACACATGGCGGCATACTTAGCCACGTAGGAACAAACAGAGACTTCTATTATCGATGTAAGCCTGAACAGGCGTTCAGTTAAGCTGTGAAGATGTAGTCGGCAGACCCTCGCGCCGCGCCCATTCGACTGGGGCTTTAGACCAGGTAAAAGCATGGTTGGACCTGCACGGACCGCCCTCAATTTTCATTCATGCGCCAGTTCTAAAGATATTTCATACATCAAAGGGTGCTGGCTCGTAGCAATGTAATATGCCAAAGCTCTCTCGCAGACATACTTTCCAGAGCACTTTTGCAACCACAGTCACTGCCATTCCACCATCCAGCCATCCCCTTACTACTCGTCAACTCCCACATACGCCGCCATCTGTACGTCAATTCATTAGTTCTCCTCGCGTCGTAGGTCATGCAAAGCAGTATCTTAGCCGCATACATACATACATACATACATGAATACATACATACATACAAATCAAGCATAGATGTGAGTCAAGGCCCCCAAGCAATCTGAAATAGTAGGCCGGGAGCGCGCAAAGCCATGTATTATGAATGCTGAATTGGGAGATCTCTTGCGCAGAGCGCAATGAATGGCCTTTTACTCCGTATACAACATGTCGTGACGTACACCTTGCTGCTGTTGTGTTTGGGACGACGACGACGGGCGCCGTCGTTGCTGTCAGTCGCGCGCGATATGCACTGCTACGGATCGCCGTCCTCTTGTCCTGGCACCATCGGAGCCGGCTGTTTTTGCTCTGATCATGTCGAGTGCACACACCGCTTGGGAGACGTGTGTTGTGACTAAATCTTCCGGAAATGGCGTCGATTGGAGCGATGAGCCCAGTCTCCCTCCCCCGTGGTGGTGAGGGCCACCATGTTGCGTCCCCCCAAAAGCTGCCTGGTGTGTCAAAGGATGAGGTGGAATTGGGAGCGGCACGTGTTTAAAATCGCGGGACGGAGTAGATGTTCCTATAACTATCCCTATTTCTGGCTGCAGCTAGAACAGAGTATATATATGGCGAGGACAGATACACACAAAAAAACAAAAAAGAGCAATGACAATTCTGTCTTGATCTTGTCGGCAGCTTTAACATACATTCCGCAGTGCTGTCAATCACAGAGACAGAGCATAAGAACTTGTGAGGTTTACAAACACTGCTACTGGGACAAAAAAAAGAAGGAAATAAGAAAAGAAAAGGGAAAGAGAAAGAAAACTTTTGACGTAGAGACGATAGCCAACCTGGCAAGATTCTAGTTCTTACCCCCTTTCGAGGATCAACTCTGCTTCTGCTTTGCCCTCCGCGTCCACTTACACGCACGACACAGCCCTCCATGCAGGCTCACGAACGACCCTGAAAACGTAAATGCAAAGCACGCAAGTTGGTAACTACTGGGCAGTCCCCTCCCCTCGAAATGTCTTCCCTTCACTGCAGCAGCACGGCTCTCAGGAGCGCCTGCGCCATCAAGACCGCCAAAACACCCACCACGAGGCCCACGGCCAGCCCGTCCCTCTCCATCATCACCCTCACCCCCCGGGCCCTCAGATCCCTCACCCACAGTGTCTCCCCCGCGTCCCTCCTGCTGGCCCTCAGGCCCGGCAGCCCGTCTATGCTGTCCGCGTTGTTCAGCCTCTGATACTCCCGGAACTTGTTCGCCTCGGCCCTCTTCTTGGCATCGTAGTCCAGGGCGGGCCTCGTCTCAAACACACAAAACTCATCGAGCTTCCCCCCCTCGCTCTGCAGCCCGGACCTCAACACCTCCCCCACATCGACGGGGGGCTCGTCGTCGCCGCCGCCGCCGCCAGGGCTGTACAGGCCCTTCTTCACGCGGGGCACCCCGTAGCCGCAGCTGGTCTGTACCTCCCAGACATGGCCTACGATGACGGCCCTCGCGCCATCAAAGGCTTCCCGTCGGCCCTTTGCGATCTCCCGCACCAGGGTCTGGAAGCCCGGCTGGTCATACTCCACGACGCTGGCTTTGCAGAAGAGCCGCAGGATGCGGGGCATGTCGCCAAAGGACATGAACATGATGCACAGCCGGCCGTTCTCGTAGGCGTGCGAGATGGTCTCGCACCCGGATCCCGTGCGGTCAATGTAGGCGACCTTGGTGGGTGACAGGACGGCAAAGTGCGTGTCTGGCATGCCCTTTGGAGAGACGTTGATGTGGCGCGCATGGGTGCCGGCCGACGCGGTGAAGAAGACGGGCTGCCGTTGTACCCAAGAGGCAAGGTCGGGGGAGAGGCTGGGGTACAGCTTCATGATGAATGTTGGAGTCGCTTGCTTGCTTGCTTGCTTGTGCCGTTGACTGACTGATAATGAATATCTCTCTGATGGTTCAACGGACGACTGCGCAACCTGCCTGTTGATGCCGGCACGGACAGGACTGACTGGCTGAGGCCTTCACGAGGGAAATACAGGCCGCTTAAAAGATGGAGAATCAAAAGTAGGAATATGATACTGTAATATTAAAGCAAGACTAGCCCCGTCGACAAGTTAACGGTTGAAAGCATTCCTCGTGTATCTCAGCGTTGCTATGCTCCGCGTGCGGAATGCGGAATTACTCAATGTGAAAAGGGCCGAGTGCCAACTACAGCCGACCAAAAAAATACAATACATGATAACGCGGGCTAACAAATACAGTTGGCGCCTTCTGTCTTACTAACCCAAAATACATGTTCCCTACAAATATGCCCCATCGCCAAATCGGTCAAGTCGTTCGGCTGTGCTGTCTCTCCCTCCGGCTTCAACGGTCTGGTTCGACGCCTAGCGGCATCGGACACCGGAGACTGCGCCGAGTCATCGCCATCATGGCCATCATCGCCCTCCTCATTGTCAAGGTCGACCCACTGGGCTGTAGGCAGACTCTGCGTGTGGCTGATTGGCTGGAGGCAGCAGAGTAGACAAGAGGGTAAGCACGGAGGACTGGGTGCGGAGAACGGAGCAAACAGGGTCAAATCAACTGGTCGATGCCCCTCCTCAGACGTCAGGGTCGCATCTGCATCGCAAACAATTCATTCATGGCATGAATTGACGACCCCGCCATCCCCGCTGTCCCGCCCGTCATCAAATATGCATGTCTGGATATCAATAGGCCAGGCAGCAGTGGGCCCACTTACTCCAGACCAAATAGACAAGCACACCACGACGTCAGCTCGCACAACATTGTCTCAAAATACTGTGCTGTGCGCCCATGTCCAGGCGTCATTACACCGGGCCGCTGTCCTTCGTCCATGGAAGGCTGCTTGCTGGAGTGTCGCAAGTTAAAAAACTGCTTCAAAGCAAAGTGCAGCCATTGTAGCCCTGGCCCCGAGCCCACGGGACGGGCATGCTTCGTGTAAAGCCAGCATAAAGTTACTCCAAGATGGTTTCATTCGACAGTGTACGTCGCAGATAAGTCGCAACTTAACGCTGTAGTACGGGCGAACTGGAAAGCACGACCTTGAACTATTGCCGTCACCGAGATACCGGGAACGGATGATAATTGCCATCATACTCGTCTTCTTGGTATACCGGTCCACTGCTCTTGTACAGTGCTGGGCTCAAAGGCATACTGGTTCTTGGGACGGTAGAGTAAGATACGTTGTATGGCGCAGTCACAACTGGCATCTGGCTCTGGCTGATGCGATTTGTCGGAGCGAGTGACGGTGGTCGTGCCGGACCAGGACCCCAGGGCTCAATGAAGCTCTGTGGACGACGACTCGACGAAGATGATGATGTGGAAGTGGACTTCTTGTCGTCGAATCGTCCCTTGAGACGTTCTTTTTCTGCCTTGTATTCTTTTGACTCTCTGTCTCTGTCCTTCTTGTGACTGTGCTCGTTGCGCTCTCGCTCGCGATCGCGGTCACGGTCACGGTCACGGTCGCGATCCCTGCCGCGGTCGCGCTCCTTTTCTTTCTTGTCATTTGACTTTCGCGAAGATTTTCTGCGCTCGGGAAGCGTGGTTGTCGTGCTTGGGAACGTGGGCATTGGAGCAGCAGGTGCAGGTGGCGCGTTATTTGCGCCGCTCAAAGAAGCAAGCGTATTATATTGTTCTTCTAGCGTTGCGTATTTCCGCTTAGATTCTTTGTGTTGACGCATCAAAGCGTCATTAGTGTCCTTGAATTCTTGGTTTGCCTGTTTGAAGTCTTGATTGTCTTGTCGCAAGCTAGCTACCTCGTGTCTGAAGTTTTGGTTCTCTCGTCGCAACGTGTCTATTTGCGCTTTAAGATCGCTATTGGTCTGATGTAATTCGGATAACTTGTTGTTGGTCTTTTCAAACAAGGCATGGTATCGATCGCGCTCCGTGTAGACTTTATTCATCTCGGTGTTATAGATCGTATTAAAAGCAGCGTCATCGTAGTCGTAGTCTGCACTATCGTTAGCGGCAAGTTTGAATGGAGTCTTTGGGCCGTGTTTGCGACGTACCTGACTGCCCTGGACTGCTGTTTGTATGAGTCCTCCGGCCAATGTTAGCCGAGGCTGGCTGTGTAGGCGGCATGGCTGCTTTTGTCTTGCGTCCTTTGAAATAAGGCACAAGTTGGGGAGGAGAAGGATAGAGTTAAAAAAAAAAAATAAGAAAGGACTAATGGTAGGCAGCAGCCTTGAGGCCCCAAGGGCGGGACCAGCCGCAGTAGAAGAAACCGTTGCGAAAGATTAGGCTGCTAGGAAATGCGCTCAAAAACTGAGGCCAACTTTTTTTTCTTCTCCTACCGTCCGCTGCGGCTCAAATAGGCAGTAGGCCAGTCTGTGCGCGAGGGTAGTTTACCTGTGTACAGGCAAAATGACGGGACGGGACGGAACTGGCGGTGGGCAAAATGGCCCAGCCAGGCTGACGGCGTGAGTGTGTAAGTGGAGGGCAACGTGGACAGCAGAAGAGTCACCGGTGGCGTTGGGCAGGGCGACGATGCAACTGTCAACAGCAAACAATAAAAGTGCAACGTGCTGTTTAATCCGTAAGAAGGACCCCGTAACGACGATTGATGAGGAGGAAGAGAGGGAATAAAACATGTCAAAGAGGGAGGATGTGAAAAATATTTATCTTACTCGTCAGATTGGCTTGCTGAATAGGTGGGCTGGCTGCGCCTGGAAAGGGAGGGCGGAGGGGGGGTTGACATTGCCTTGCAGCACCACCACCACTTGTCGTCATGGCAGAGCTGTCGATGCGCTGGCCTGTCTTGTCTTGTTTATTTGCCCATGCCACTTAGATAAGACAATGGTCTGCTTTGTCACTTGCTGACGCGACAGGGACAAGCCGGGATAGTCAGGGTTAATCACACCCGTGAGAGAAGTAAAGGTATCAGGAACTTGATCCATTCACGGTGTGCTCAGGATCGCGGGACTGCTAGGCAGGCCAAGGCAGCCTCGAAATGGCACCGTGGCACCCTGTTGCCGTTCGCTCACTTACACCACGGTTGACAGCTTCCCCCAGCTTCCCTCAGCTTCTCCACCATCCTCGATCCATGTACTCGGTACATCCAGTGGTGGCGGCGGAAAGTCGAAAAAGTAGTAATTTGGGGTCTGTTTCGAGGCTAGAGCCGTCTATTTCGCGTCGACCAAGATAGCGACACCATCCATGGCGGTCACCTCGACCCAATTGGAAAGCGGTGGCTGAGCGTGAGCAAAACGGGCGAGGCATCGGAACGCTCGTGTTGGTTGGCTGCCTTGTCGCGATACACCTCCTCCCGTCTCCTGCTAACCACCCCCCAGGCTCCCATCCTTTCCCCAAGGCTGCCCCGTCAGGCAGTTTCCAAGCCAAGCCCATTCTAGTAGCGCGCTCACGGCTCTACCTTGAGGGCTTGTGGTATGCAGGAGTGCAAGGGCAGTTGTACTCGCCAATCTGCGAGACACGTCTGATGTGCGTGGGTGGAGAGTTCCAACGTTGGAGCCTGGGGCCGCGCCCGCACCGGCCCACGACATGACATTCTCTTGCATCGGTGACTCACGGCGTTCCTCTCATTGCCTAGAAAGCAGGATTTCGGGCTCGTGACACCATTGTTTGCCTGGCCGGTTGTCGCTCGTCCGTCTTCGGCGCAGGCCGTGGTCGTAGGACCATTCGGATGTAAAGCAGATTGAATGGCGTGTGGGCTGCGCATCATGTACAACGAACCAGACACGAGACTATCTCAGTAGGCAGAAGCTAGGAAATGCAATGCGATCGAAGATGCGGTTGGCCATGGACGTCCCAAATCAGCCGCTACTGGGTGCGAAGACATGTCCGCTGCCTCATCGTGCATGCAGTGGGAACATGTTCATTGTCCTGTGCATTTGGTGTTCCGTAATGCTGAACCCCCGACCCCGATCTCATGGATATGTAGTGCTGACGGGGGCGTTTGATTGGAGCTGCGCTTGATGCTCGATAGCGTGCCAGCTTTGGGTCTCCAGCTCTGGGGCTCCACCGACTGGTAATGGGAGAGCTGGTTGCCTCCCTCAGATGTTGACTTGCCCAAAGTAAAGTAAGGTAAGAACTGCAGGTAAGGGCTACTGGATTACTAGGAGGTAATGTTCACCAGAGGTAAGCAAAGAGACACCGCGTCTGTGGCGCCTGAAGGTGCGGGCCATCCCGCTCTTTCCTAGCTTGTCTGTCCCTTGTTTCCTCCTTCCTCTAAAATCTGAGAGGCGCTGCACACACGGAGTAATGCATTCCGTCATATGGCCCCAGTCGGAGGCCGTTGAGTGACAGGTCGCCGATATGGTTTTAGCCACGTTCGGGCGGCACAATGTTGAAATTTTGCAAATGATGCTCCCAGAGAAAACAACTTTATGCTTGTGCGATGTACTTAGTATTGGACAATTACTTGCATTCGACGAATGTCCTGGACTATTCAACATGTAGTGGAAGTATATGCTCAAGATGCGACAAAGCCGCCCCCTGTGCAACACCACTTGCAAGTAAACAACCATTTAAAAAATCGTACCTGCGTCCCGCAACCTTTGTCGACCGCCAAAGAGCATGCCATTCGTCATTTTCCTCGCACCATTGCACGGCATGCGTCCATGGCACTCCACACATCTCACGCGGCAAAATGTCACCAGCCGCGCGTCTGGTGACCCTCACGGGAGCGCAACCATCCTCCACAATGTCCGACTCCAACTCCGCAGGCTGCCCCGTCCATCGCAAAACAACTTGCATTGTTCTTGGCAATCTCGCGCCCAAAATAAGCGCAAAATTACGGAGTAAGTTCAATTCCCTAGCGCTTACATACTAAATAGGACTTCAGTGACTATTTTAAATCCTTGTTCGCATGTTCTTGGCTTTGCCACTTCCTTCGGTCAACCCGCTCCAGAGTTTGAATAGTTCGTGGATGATGCGGTCGCAGCCTCGAGTTTGGTTCGGCAAGTTTCCGTCGTGCGGCTGATAGACGGCGCTACGGCAACCCGGGATATTGGCTATAGCTAGCTTTGGCGGTAATGCAGCACATATTTGTTATCCTCGATCTAGTTCAGAAAATGTTTGCTAGGAGACTCTCAAGGTGGCTCTTTGTTGGTTGTGTAGGAATATAGTGCTGCATGAATGTTGGTTTCACTCGAGTTACATACAGTATGCACGCACCCACATGATGCTGAGCCCACTTAGAAATACGTGTATCTGAACAATGGTAACATCACAGGACTCATAACTGTAAAAAATAATAGGCATAAATGCTAAGTATATTGGGTATAGTTCTATCTAAGTGTAAGATATAACAACCACAGGGGAGTGGCTGTGCAGGCAGCTGTTAGGCAAATGTAAAAACTCCGAAACTACCTGCGGCAATATCCGAGCTCTGCCAATTTGACCTCGGATCTTAGTTCGGGGAGAACGCCAAGTAAAATGTGCCATCATCGGGGAGTCCATAAAGGTTATTGGAGAAAACCACGGAAGAGATTGTCAAAAATGTTGGTAATATTGAGATTGGAGGAGAACCTACTCAATCTCAACACATGGTTGTGTCCAAGGCCCAAATACATCATAACTGTCATCCACGTCGTAATCTATGAAGAACAATATAACCCAGATCCTGAATCTAGGACAGAAGAAGATGTAATAGTTGTCTATTGTGAGGGAGTTTGCGTCATGGCGAAGGGACAACGTCAGATTATCCGCCGCCGCTTGAGAATCTCCTCATATGCTCGCATCTTCTCTGTCCTGATGTCTAGGGTAACAACAATCTCGTCATGCACCTGCTTGGTGTTCTCATACTTTCCCTTCCAATACCGACACTGATCACGCCAGTAGTCGATTTCCCTAAGCAGCTCTGAGGTTCTGCGACTGCAGCTCTGCTCGACCTGCCTTTGTAGGTGCTTGACCCTATCTTTGAGGCTGCAGTTTTCATCTTTGAGTTCCCTCTTGTCCTTCTCGAGCTTATCGATGGTTTGTTTCAGCTTGACTATCTCTCGACCATGATGTCCCTCGTTCTGGCAAGCATTGTTTAGGGACTTTCGAAGTGCTTCGTTGTCCGCAGTGAGAAGGTTGACCTGATTCTGTAATTGCGGGACGATGACATGGCCGAGGTGGTGAGCCTGTCCCTGGGCGTCGGCTAGAGCTGCCTTTATGGTATTGACTTCCGCGACGAGACGACAGTTGGTGTCTTCGAGGCAACGCTCCCGCTCTTTCAGGCGGTTCCATTCATCAACGCGGACTTTGTAATAATCCTGTGTTTCGACACAAGGGTCACGGTGGTGATGATGGTGGCCATGGGAGCGGGAGCGCTTGATGGATACAAATTGTTGTTTGCCAGCTGCAGAAGTTTCGATATAGAACCGTTTAGACATATGAGAATCGGTTTCGACCTTGGGTGTCGGAGTGCTCTGTTGTGCACCCACCTTGGCGGTGATGTCTCGGTTAAGTCTTCTAAGTGCTGTCCCGTCTTGTTTGTATCAAAGACGGGACGCTTCGACGGGGTTTGGAATGTTACAAAGGTACACCAACGGCTTTGTGAAAGAAATTTATGGAAGGGGAGAAAATGAGAGAGATTGAGAAGAAGGACTAGCTTGTCTTAAAGTAGTTTGTGCAAGGAAAAATGAGCTCGGGCGCGAAATATGATCCAAAATCACACGGGCTATAGCGTGATGTCTTGATGAGAAGGCAAAGTAAAGAAGGCTGATATGTGTAAAATGAAAGGCACTCGACCACTGCAGGTGATCGTTGAGAGAAGAATGATATATAACAATGTACAACTTAGAGCGGTCACGACGAAGAACTCGGCTCAAGTGAATACTGCATGGGTTCCCTCAAAGCGAGGCAGCCACGTCCCCCGCCTAGTCTGGCCTTGTACAATGTCTTTGGAGCAGCACCTACGAACAGGTAAGAGAATAAAGAGCGTGGCACGCGGCCGTGGCAGATGGTCCCGAATATGGCCTACATGGAAAGTCCTGGTGGTGTCGCACATGTGGCTGAGGCGTCCGTGGCGGCCCGTCATCCGGGCCTGACTGACTGATTGAGTTGATAAGGTGAGGTGGGTGCGTTCGTCTCTCTACCATGCAAGAAATGCTTGCTTGATGCGTAGCTAGGCATGCAAGTCAGCGCCCAAAAATACTTGTATGCTATTTATTATCATGTTTCTGTTTGTAAGGCTGGGGAGGCTATGGAAGAAATGGAAAAGGCGTATGCGCAAGTGTAGGAGAGCACGAGGCTGACGGCTATCCTTGTCTGGTCTCCGGTGGATCACGCACCTTTTCTTTGACTGGAGGCCGCCTTTGTGGTCAGACAACAAGCAGTTGGACGGTTTCTTTCTTTCCTGCCGTTACGTTTTGCGCTCGTTCTGAAATGGATCTTGGTCTTTCATGTGGTTTGCCAAAATGGCTGGCCAAGCTGGCTGCTGGTTCAAAGTGACCAAGCGAGGCATCGCGCAAGGTTTACTTTCACCAGCCGGACGTGGCGAACTGGACGGGAGCGATGCAAGCGCGACGCAGGGACAATGCAAGATACCCGTTGGCGTCTGGTTAATGTATCCAAGACAGTTGACAGAGCTTTCTCGGCCTTGAGCTGGTGAACTGACGGCATAAAAGTGGAGGAATGACAGAACATGAGCATGCGGATAGATGACTGGATGTTCGTGTGGCATCGTCATTTGACAGTTGCTGGTTTATGAGACACTGTAGACCAGGTGGCGCTCTGCACTATTGTATTGTTCGCACTGTGATGCTCATGTGCATGGCCGCCAACCACGTGTTGCGGATGGATAGCGAGGCAGCGATGGCCATACAGTACGAATTTAATTTGCACTGGCTGTGCACAATCCAGCCGG
Organism: Conoideocrella luteorostrata; assembly: GCA_032433595.1. NCBI lineage: Eukaryota > Fungi > Ascomycota > Sordariomycetes > Hypocreales > Clavicipitaceae > Conoideocrella > Conoideocrella luteorostrata. The sequence goes on from JASWJB010000102.1 coordinate 38,337, forward strand.
GCCGGCTGTGCACCGTTTGACGACTTCTGCCTAAAATACCCCGAGACTTCTCAACTTTATGCACTCCGTAGGCAAGCCATGGGCCCGGCCTATACTTCTGCGGTGTGAGAGAGCTATTATGGTTCGGCGGTCTGTAGCCCAACTACCTGGGTACGACACATCGAAACGTCTCCTGGTGGTTTGGAAGAAGCACTCCGGATGATCCACCTCATCATATACTAAGCACTTTTGATGATATCGCAGCCAACCCCATGGTTGCAGCTGTCAACGCTGTATTCCTGTCGGCTCGTCTGGTGAATGACCTATGCAACTCTTCAATTCTCCGAAAGGTATCAACCGTGCTATTGCTGCATGGGAACGGCTTCTCCCGGATAGGCTTGCCCAAGAACATGCACAAAGGCTGCCCTACCATCTTTAGCACACTATTCTAGCAAGTTATCGGCGCTAACGCTCCCTCGCACTATCCCACAGTGCTCATCCAGAACTCATCGACCTGTATGTTCAAAGTCACCGCGGCAAAAAGCTAGCCACAGGCATCGAAGAAAGTTTCCCTGTACCCAGAAGCGCTCAGTGCAGAAAAAGCTCCGTATCCACGTGAGCCAGCTGCCCTCGAGCTTGAGAACAGGCGTCTGGCAGCTTTTGAACCATGCCTCCCGGTTTCTGCAAATGTTGAGGACCACTTTGGCATCTGGATAGACAGAGATGAGGTCTTGGGCGAAGACGGCCGCATCAAAGTCCTTGATGGCAGCGCAATGACCTATGACTTTGTCCAAATCAGAGGCGGCCAATCGGCCGTGCTGCTCTTTGTCACCACTCCGCCCGTGACGACCGTGCCACTTCTTCTCGTACAACCTCCACCGTGCTTTGTCGCCACATGGATTGAGAGCGACGTCGTACTCGTGATAGGCGTGGTCATACCCAAGCTCGATAAGGGCGCTTAGCAGCGAGTCTGTTCTGGACCTGGAAGGCCCAACAGCCAGGACCTGTAAAGGCCGAGTTCGAGTTTGTTATGGTGCTTCTAGGGGGTATATGATTTCTTTGATACTGTCAAGGATGCCGTATACCCACACGTAGTACATTTTGAGGAACGTCTTGCTGCGAAGCTACGACCGTACGCTCCTTCTCTGGGGCTGATTGGCAGATATCTGCGGTGAGCATGTTTGGGCCTGGGCAGTGCCGCTGCCACGCCGAGTGCTGTTGGCATAATTTTCGGCCTATTTCTGCCCGACAAGGCCCAAATTCATGTCATGTCTGCCTCCGCAGCAGGATACCCGCTGGGGAACGTCGCAGGCAATGTTCTCTGTGGCGTCATCGCGCAGCCTCTCAGGTGGAAGTGTATATTTTCGATCATGGCAATCGCTTCTGCAAGCTCGTGTGCGCTTTCGGTATCTGCTGCGCCTCCTCTGCCCAAGGAGATTGAGATCGAGTCAATATCTCTCAGCAAGCATGCGGATATTCTTGCTTCACAGATGGACTGGGTCGGACTGCTAATGTCCATGGCTTTGATCATCTTTCTGCTGGTGTCTCTTACTGAGGGCAATTTTGTGTGTTGGAAATCCCTTGGGTTCTTACACTACTTGTCTTGACGTGCCTTCTCTTTCCTCTGTACATACTCTGGCAGTTCTGACTGGAGACGCTTGCAAGACGGCCCCATTTAATGAAGCTGTCAGTTTTCGAGTCGAGGGTGTACTGCGCTGCGCACAGGTCATCTGCTTCATATTCTGGGCATCTTTCAACAACTGTCTCGTTTTTGCCACTTATCCACTTATCTTTGCCAAGAATACGAATTATTGAGCGTCATACAAAGTACACTACGATTCCTTCCCAGTGGCATCACCGACGTGATCACCCTCTCCATTGCGTCCCAGTTCTCAACCATGTAGACGGTTACGTTACTGCATTGTGGAGTACGTCCTGCATCACTGTGGCTTGTCTTCTTTTTGCGGTGTTCATACCTCCTGATACTACTCCGTACATACTGGGCATCGGCTTCCCTGCTATCGTCATCCTGGCCCTCGGCGCCGACACATTATTTCTATGCCTATCAGTTTTATTATGACGTCTATTCCCGAAGAGGACCAGGCGGACAGGGCGGCTATCTTCCATGTGGTGGCACAGGTGGGCCGAAGCATTGGTCTTGCCGAGGCGGTTGAAATCCAGATTGCTGTCACCAACGGTCATGGCGGAAATCATAAAGAGAACCTACTGCAAGACTATAGGGCGACTGACTGCTTTAGCTTTTCTATAGGTGTTACATCGATCAGGGTGGCGGCTTCCGCTTTCCGCTTTCAAAGGCACTGGGAAGTTTGGGAAAAATAATTGTCGCTACCGTACATGATGCAAGGTGAAAAGAATATGCATAAAACGCGACCTCTGGGCCTATGCTACTTCTTGCGACAGCCCCCCCCCCCCCAATATCCCCTCCATAAGGTGGATTGGGATAAATCGCATTTGAAGGCTATATTAATAGGAGGTTGGAGATGGTTTGGTCAAATACACAGCTTGTCATATCCTGCAATCTCCATGTGCTTGACGCGGAGTATGGCCCACAACCATCAGTTTATCTTGGTCCCAGCCGCCTGTCTGCCAGAGATTTGGGCGAGATGCAGTATTTACATTGCGACTTGACGTAACGTGACTTGTAACAATGACAATCCGTCGGGGACCTAGCCTAGTCCGCGAAATTTCTAGGAACCATTCCCATGACGCACGCGCATTTATTTTAGACCATTGACACGCATAGTCGCTGACTAGTTACATGGTACCTATATTTCCGCCTTGATCTGCCTGTTTGCATCTACTAACGCGCACGAGAGCCGTAGTTGTCGAGCGGACACGTCCGGAGTATGACTGAACCTTACATCCATTGATTTGCACATAATTGACGAGAAGATGAAGCATGTGCAATATCTTTAGATCAGCATAAGTTGGAACAGAACAAGTTGAATTCTAGTAGAGAGTGCAAATGAAAATAAATAAAATGAAATGATGGTAATGACAATGCCCTCTGCTTTGACCTTCCAAACTCCCCCCCCAGGACAGCGCCTCTTCTTTTCCGCACCATTCCTCTAATCTGCTATTACTATTTCCCTGCAGTCTCCATATCTCCCGCCGCCGGCAGGCCGCGTTCCGGGGGAATAGCAAATCCAGACCAGAGATAGATGATGAGCGCAACATACTCCACCACGAGGGCCATAAAGACAAAGAGCACGATTGATGAAGTTTCGGGGCTGCCATACACAGGGTTCCAGATGGTAGCTACATCCTGGGAGTGTGCTGCCTCGATGATGCCGTACACGGTTCTGACTGCGATGAATGGGCTTGCAAGAAGGGCTCCTCGAAGGACCTACAAGAAATGTTAGCATATTATATGTATATTGTAGGTGGCCGTCGTGCATATTGACGGGGATTGTTTAACTTTGATACGTACCTGGTGTCCGCTGTGCAGAAGGTTCGCCTTGCGAGTATAGTAGTAGATCTGCATAAGGGTGAGGACCATCAACTCGACCGCGAAAACAATGTATCCGATCAGCGTCAAGAGGTGACCAGTGTGTCGGGGACCGGCGTCGTCTTGCGAGCCGATGCCACCGCCGGCACCTAGTAAGCCGACAGCGCCCACAAAGGTCAGGCGGAGCGCCACATTAATGCGATGCGTAAAGGGGCCGTCTCCAAAGTTGTCCAGCAGTCTGTTTGCGAATTAGCATGCTCGTTTTATTTCTGTCTGTCTGTCTACGATACGGTCCACGTACATGACTCTTGTTAGGCCCAAATCAGCCACTATGAGTGGGATGACACCCACGTTGAGCAAGATGATGGCAGCGATGAGGAGGCCCGTTTCGAAGGATCCATCGGCATTCTTCATGGACTCCAGGGCGATAATGACAGGGCCGCCGGCAAGTCGCACTGCAAAGGGGTATATTAGCCAGCCTGTTGGCGAGTAAGGCGACGCCAAACGCACTCATAGTAAACGGTATGAGGGGCCACCAGGCCATTCTCGGGCGGATCTTGCCATTGCGAATCATGAGCCATATGGCCAGCGGCACCATGGGCAAGTAGAAGACCGTTTGGGCGATGCCCAGAGAGGTGTGGGGGTTGAGCATAACGGCGTTGATGTGATGGCGTGATGCTATATGTCTTTGTCGCTCATGTATCTCAGCTCAAAACATGTATTTGATGGGAAGATTGGCCAATCCGTCGATTCTTATGCTGAAGATGCCAGAGTCTGCTGCGCTGGCAGACGCGACTAAGAGAATAGAGAGACATGAGCATTCTTATATGAAATCTTTAGACTGAGCACAGCCAGGCGCTTTGGTGTCCCACGCAATAATACTAGGTCAATTTACGGAATAGTCCTGGAGTATTTGCACCTGGCTGACGGGTTGAGGCGTGCCGGGAGCCGATGTATACGAATCAGACGACGGGAACGGGCCCAATGAGTTCGTGGTATCATGCCCAAAACGTCGAAGCGTGTTGTCAGCCGCACGCCGCAGGAGGTGGATCGTGTGTCCTGTCAGCCTGTCCTGTGTACGGAGCACTCCGCACGGAGTAAGTCTTGTCCTGCAGAGAGATTCAGCCCTGAGAGCTGCCTCAGACTTTTTGACTGGGATAAATCTCGAGCGCCTCCCGCTAAGCCGCTTTGGGTCGGATGCCGCGAGATTGATCGGGTTGGCCCCAACACCACGATTAGTTTGCGCGCGCACACTTGCACAGAGAGCTAAGGATCGGATCGGCAGAGAAATAAATCTTAAAAGCTTGCTCGAAGCAATTGCTATGGAGCGGGCTGATGGCATGTCTCCTATTCTGGAATGATGCAACGAACATTGGCTATTCGGTCACATTGCAGCTGCAGCCATGCAATGCAACCCTGATGACTCCTCAGCCCAGCCCAGCCAACATGCTGACGAGATCGTCGCGACATTCACCTTCGTTCCATCCTTCCCCATCGAGAAAACAACAAAGACAAAGCAATGACATCTGCCTATAGAGTAGCGTCGGAAGAGAAGAGACCAGACTTGGTCTATCTTTCGATTGCCCTGATTGAAGCCATTACTTCGTTTGCTGGCGAGCAGTGCGACGAACGGCGGCGTCTCTCCACCTTCCCCCCCCAATCGCAGTCCATCGCAGTCATTGTCCAACATCTCCTGATGATTTGATACGGCGCGACAGTTAACAGCCATTCCGATGCTCTTGGCTCTTGCTGCTATCTTCTGCTTGAAGACGACCAACCTCGATAAGCCGTGATTAACCGACCAGCTTGGCCGTTTGACGGAGAATGGAAGAGAATGGAAGCCGTTCGCGGGCCTTGTCCGTGCAAAGTGACACAATGCCTCGTCTTCGGTAGGAAAACGGACCTCTAGGTGTATCTGAAGGGCGCGAGGACGGCGGGGCGGACGGTGGGCACCATTCATGTCGTTTCTGATCTCCCAGAATCTCCAAACATCCCCTTCAAATCCCCGCTATTCCCGCCAATGCCTCCGGCTTCGGGGCCGGGAAGTGCCAAAGGACGTAGCAACAACCTGGCTACTGGGACAACTTTGGTAGCATCGTCAGTGTCTGTACTCCGATCTGAGTTTAGAGTCAAGAGACCGTTCCTCGGCCCCACTCCGCCAAGTGGTTTTCGGGGCGGACACGGCTTCCTTCAAACGATCCATCATCATTCAAGTGCCGACTGGGTGGTCGAGTGCCCAGTGTGCCAAAACCCTTATTACTCCCCGCTCCCCATAGGCGTGTGTTGGTGTTTTTTTTTAAAGTGTAGATATCCTGCTATACACCATTTTATGGATAGAGCCGCTGTTTCCTCTTCGTTTCCATTTTGCTAGCCAGCCTGATCGTGGGACTCAATATAACCTGTTGCTGAACGTGTGCTGCCACCGTGACATTGCTTTGTTGAATCATGACGCCTCATAACCAAGACGCTGCTGGCCAGACAACTGGTTGGTTGGGAGAAGACAAATGTGAGTATTGACCATCTCTTTTCAAGAAACTTTCATCACATCATTAATCCGATCTAGACAACGGACATGGTCAACATCACACATTGGACACGATACACACCATCAATTCAAGGGAGGCCGCCGAGGCGTACAACTCAGAAGCCAGGGACTACGGCGATGGCATTCTTTCCGAAATCCGATCAAGAACTCGCAGCCACGCGGATCACACATTGATCAGCTGGAACGTGGACGACCCTGACAACCCACACAACTGGTCGACGGTAAGGCTATTCCAATAGAGCCACCCTTTTAATTAGAGCTAAATGTTTGCGCAGCGGAGAAAGGCTTGGATTGTCTTCATCACAGTCATGCTGGTCCTCAACTCGACCATGTCATCGTCCCTTCCCAGCATGGCAATTCCAAACATCACGGCCGAATTCAGCATAACCTCTGATACCGAGAATGTCCTGCCCATTAGTATTTTTTTAATAGGGTATATATTTGGGCCTCTGATTTGGGGCCCCCTCACCGAGCACTTTGGTAGACGCAACTTGACCGTGGTTACCTTTGCCTTCTTTTCAGTCTTTACTCTCGCGTGTGCTGTGGCACCCAACTGGGAGTCCTTCTTGGTGTTTAGGATGCTCTGCGGTGCATTTGCTAGTGCGCCCATGGCCATCGTCGCCGGCATATTGGCGGATGTGTTTGCGGAGCACAGGACGAGAGGCAGAGCGTATGCCATCTTCATGTGTGTACGTACTATTACTATTACTATCCTCCCTTTCCCCCCTCGGAAAGCCTGTCCCGGCGTTTCACCAGCACCGACTAATTTATGCAATTACTAATTAATGTAATCTAGTCTACCACTTGGGGACCGTTATTCGCCCCCGTTGTGTCAGGGTACACATCCACCAGTATCGGCTGGCGCTGGGCCTTCTGGGTCGGCCTCATCTACGCAGGGGCAACATCCTGCATCATCGTCCTACTCCCGGAGACCTTCGCACCCGTGTTATTGGCGCGGAGGGCACAAAAGATGCGCAAGGAGAACCCGTCACTGCGCGTCATTGCTCCGCACGAGCTCGAGGAGACCAGCTTGAGCCAGCTTCTCACCGTGGTCATCACCCGACCTATCCGCATGCTCGCATCCGAGCTCATCGTAACCGCATCAAGTGCCTACCTGGCTCTCGTATACGCCATCTTTTACATGTCCTTTCTGGCATTCCCCATCATTTTCCGCGGCCTCTACCAGCTGAGCCCAGGCGTCACGGGCCTGACCTACCTCCCCGTCGGGGTCGGTGGCGGACTCAGTCTCTGTGTGTTTTGGTACTGGGACAACGCGCTCGCCAGGGCCCAAAAGAGAGGCGCGTCGTGGTCCAAACGCGAAGAGTTCCGCAGACTGCCGCTCGCTGTTCTCGGCGGACCTCTATTCGTCGTGTCCCTCTTCTGGCTTGGCTTCAGCGCCAAAACGAGTGTCCCGTTTGTCGTTCCCATGCTGGCAGGCGTCCCGTTTGGAATGGGATACGTCCTCATCTTCATGGCCCTGTTGAACTATCTCACCGACTCGTACGAGATATTCGCAGCGTCAGCCAACGCCGCCGCTTCGTGCTGCCGGTCTGTTCTGGCCGTGGTGCTGCCGCTGGCGACTACACACATGTTTGAGCAGCTCGGCATTGCGGGCGCCTGCTCGCTGATAGGGGGGTTGAGCGCGCTCATGTGCGTGATCCCGTTTATCTTCATCTGGAAGGGCCCGAGTATTAGGGCGAGGTCGAAGTTTTGCATTGCCCTGAGAGAGCAGAAGGAGGAGATGCAGAGGCGGGCAGAGGCCCAGCGGGAGCGGCTGGAGAGGGCGCGGAGAAAGGAGGAGAAGACGAAGAAGGAGAAGGAAGAGGCGGTGGCGAAAGAGCAGGACGAGGTTTAGGGCCATCTTTCATCCAAAAGTGACGTAAAGTAATGTCTTTGACTGAAACAAGAGGCAGCTGGTCTATTTTTTTTTTTTTACCATGGCGATGCACGCTGCTAGAGTAGTTATATAAAGTATGTCGATTCATTTGTTACGTAGCATCTCTTCAGGATATTCTAGAACAAGAGTACATCTGTTTCCCTCCCGATACATGACAAATGCTCATCCTGCCGTACAATTTAAACCTACATCTGAAAACCATCCCCCATTCCACTCCTGTCCCGTCCCGTCCGTAGCTCCATCACATCATCAATCAACGAAACCAAACCTGTTTCTGCCTACTGGACCATCCCCCCCCATCCGTGATGCCTCCAGCAAAACCACCCCCCCTCCATCACCACCTCCTGGCAGCCGACAACCCTGCAGTTATGAAAGTCGCAATGCATGTACCAATCATACACCTCTTGGCGCCCATCATACGGGCCGTTCCTCCTTCGAGACCTATGACAACCCTCGACGACGCACTTGTGGTCGACGCAGTAGACGTTAAACCGCCCAGCGCGGGCTTGGCCGCAGAACCTGACCTCACAGAGATGCTGAGTGCAGTAGACATAGCCGGGTGCTGGCCGCTCGTGGCAGGGCTCGAGTCCGGGCCCTGGTCGACAAGTTGCGACGGCGTGGTTCTCCCAGGCGGGATTCTCCCAAGCGGGATACTCTCGGGGGCGGTTCTCGCGAGGGCGGTGGTTCTCCCAAGCGGGATTCTCCCAAGCGGGATACTCTCGGGGGCGGTTCTCGCGAGGATGGTGGTTCTCCCGGGCGTAGTTTCCCAGCTCGTCTATCGCAATAGTCGGTTAGTTGGTCAATAAGTCAGTAGCTTCACGCGCAAACGCACAACACACCCACCCGGCCAGGCGTTAGACAGTAGGTAGGGCTGGGACGTGGCTCTGGAAACTTACAAGGCTGATATGGTCCTAAAGCGTCTATCGCAAATGGTCAGCAGCTTCTTTCACGGACGACGTACCGACAATTAGGCCTTAGACAGTAGACCGTAGACAGTAAAGAGATGGGTGGGTGGGTGGTGAACCTACGAGCTGGGCACCTCAGTTGTGTATTCCCGTCAATAACATCCCTCCTCCGCGTGCACCCTCTCTCCACGCATCTCCCATGCTCGTCGCAATACCTATTCGCCCCTGCCCGTGCCGCACATCCCTCGACAGCACACGTATGTCTGTTGCAGAACCCAGTTCCACCATTGGACTCGGCACAACCCCCCTGCCCGCAGACATGTATCCGACAGAAGCGGCCCGCGGCACCCTGCTTCTTATGACAGTCGTTGAACCTGCACGCATGATCCGTGCAGTACTTGGGCTTGCCCTGGGCGATCCCTGCGCGGCAATCCAACCTCCTGCACTCGTGCAGGAGGCAGTACTGCGAGAGATGGCCGTCCCTCCGGTCCAGGCACGGCAGTTGGCAGCCCTCCTGTCGACAGACCCGGTGGACGTCGCACCGCCGGCCGGCCGAGATGCACTGCGGACAGGCATCGACTTCGCAGGAGTGCTCGACGCAGAAGTTCTGGTTGTGGCGCCTCCGGACGCAGTTGACGCTGGTGCAGCGATGGTCCGCGCAGTACGGGAGGAGAAGGTTGTCGTCGCTGTTGGGGGCGCGTTGCTTCGGGCACCCTGGTTCGCTGCAGGCATCTATAACGAAAGGGGGTTACTGGATTGTCTTGTTTTATTTTTGGGGTTGGAGGGGGCTTGGAAAAGCGTTGTTGTGATGCGTACGATAGTCCTGGCAGAATCTGTACTTTATGGCGTCGCCGTCCTTGACTCTCTCGAGGCACCGCTGAGGACCTACTCTCCCGGTGCACTGCAGATCTGATATCCCTCGCCCGCCCGGGCCAGTTAGCACTGAATAACGGGCCCTTGGAGAGTTTGTTGTTTTTAAATATAACTGAACTTACGGTGGTTGCAGAATTTGCCGGCTGGGTTGGTCTTTTCCCAGCCGCACACAGCACCGTCATCCACCTTACGGCATGTATGGTACTCACAATACAGGGATATGACGGTCCTGCCGTTGAGAGTGAACGGCCAAGCCTTCTCACGGCACGGATGGCTCGCGGCGGCACATCGTGCCAAATCTCTTCTATCGATAACGCGGCCGGTTTGGATGTCGTACCTCCTATGATGATGGACCATGGTGGCTATCAATGAGTGGTGTTCCTGGTTAGTTGGTTACTTGTATATAGGGGGGAAAGTGGAGGGGGGTGCTTGTCAACAGCGTTCTCAAGAAAACAGCAAGATGAACTGAAGAACGAGGACCTCGAGCGGCATGAAAAGGCCTCCCCCCCCCCCGCTATCTATACCGTAGTTGTGCTCATGAGCCCGTTGACAACTACTACATGCAGGTCGAGCCCCTTTCATGCAACTACCCGTCCGGCGGTATCTACCTCGACCCAATTAGAGACGCCGCAACGTTCGTGTCATGACGAAAAGCAAGATTCGGTATCAACACCATGTGCCACAAGAGTACAACGTACAGCGCGGCAAGCATCAAGTCCCCGGTTCTGCCCATTAGACGAGTGCCACACATTTTCTCCTCGGAAATTAGTCTCCACGTGTCTCGAGTCTGCCTCGTAGTCACACCACACCTCGCCACACCTATAGCTATCATGGTCGAGTGCATAAAAGACGTTTGATGTGCTGTCGTATTGAACTAACCCAGCTAAAATTCGCCCCGAGTCCCGAGTTGTAAATAACGTTTGTCTCCGCTCCAGTAAATAGTGGTATCATTGCTTTTGAGTAAAAAGAGAAGAGAAACCATGACTGCCTCAGAAGCTTCGTATTCTACATACATAATGATTCGATACATGGTGTAAATATGTGGGAAGAAATAAATGCTGGACCCTACCCCATTTCACGCCGGCTCCTTTTACATAAGAAAACACCACATCTCAAAACGTGACAACTGGCACTGCATAATTGGCAGCTGTACAATCATAATTCGTTCCAAATAACAAAAGCAAAAAAATTCCATTCATGCATTGAATGGGTCGTACGGGTGGATATTTGTGGTAACAACTTGTATCTTACGCGGATGACAAGCCCTGTTATACAGAGCTCATGATGCCAACGTTTGTGCCACAACCGCTTGCAGGCCCTCCAATAGCGCTGCCTCTGCTGCGTTGTCGTCTTGCTCGTGTTGGTTGGAAGCCTCTTGTTTTGGTGCTTCCTGAGAGGTAATTTGAGACTGCTGCTGTGGTTGTGGCGGTGTAGGAGGCTGCGGAGGAACTGGGGAAGGCGTTGTTTGGGTAAGTTGAACGGGTTCAGCGGGTTCAGCGGGTTCAGCTGGTTGAGAGGGGGCAGTTAACGCAGGAGGTTGTTGTGTTTGAGCTGGTATGGGTAATGCTAATGGCGGAACCGTGGCGGTACGTGTGCTCGCGGTCGTAGACGTTGTTTTAGGTTGTTGGGTGGCGGTAGGAGCATGAGGCTGTTGGCCTCCAGCTTGCAGTGCATTGTTTCCATTCGTTGTTGCCGCCTGTGGCGTCGCAGAGGTTCGTACCGGTTGAGCTTGCTGCTGCGGCGACTGTTGTTGCGCTGGCTGCCGAGTATTCGTATTCTGCTGTTGCTGCTGTGGTGGTTGTTGCTGACCCTGGGGCCGAGGAACTTGAGGTGGCAATTGTGTCTGAGGCCGCTGATGTGCTTGAGCAACCGCATGTAATAACTGCTGCGTGTTGGCCTGGACGCCGGGAGGTCGTACTTGAGAAGCGGGTGTTGCCATTGGTCTTGGTATCGAGGCATGTGCGCTTTGGCCTGAAGCATTAGCCTGATTCCTAACGTGATGTTGCGCAGGATATGCAGGCTGGGCTTGATTCGCTGCTGGTACTGGTGCCGTGACTCCGGCTCCAACGGCGTTCGCAGGACTAGCTGATGACCGAGGCGGGTGTTGTAGACCGCCGGCCAATGCCATGATTCCCTGCAGCTTGGCCTGGTCTTCCTCTGAGTTGAGTCTCGCCCTTTCCTCAGCCTCCTTGCGCGCTGCTTGTGTCGGTGCTCTTGTCTTGAGCTCTCCGGTGACTGCTTGCAGATAATAAGGCATCTCCGAGTTGGTTTTCAAGAAGAATAGCTTGAGGTTTCTTGCTTTATCCTTTAACTGTACCTGTGTTCTGTCCTTTAGTATGTCTGAAATAGTACCATTTTGCCCAAACAGCGTCAGAATCTGGCTCCAATGAGGTCCCTTGACCATGTCCAAGCCGGCCATAAGGGCTTTCTCCTCTTCTTGGGTCCATGGACGACGCGTTGAGTGAAGACCTTCTCGTCTGGTATGTGCTGAGGATTTCGACAAGGCTGCTTGCCGAGCTTTGTCATATAGTATCGCACTGGGGAATGTTTGATTGGGTGGTAAATGTTCGCCGGGAGCGGGTGGATTTTGCGGTTCCGGTGCTGGCTGCGTGTAAGTGTAGTAAGAATTTTGAGCTTGGTGATGTTGTAATTGGGTCAAATATGGTAATTGAGCGGCCATGCTCTCGGCTGTTGATGAAGTTAGACGCGTTCAATCTTTCTTCCCAACAGCTTCGACTTACTTGTACTAGTTGGCACTGTAGGTTGATAAGGAACAGGTGATAGTCCGTGAAGAGTAGTTTTGACATAATTGGAGGTACTTTCAGCAACGAGGGCCTCGAGCTCTTTGTAGTCCGTCATGAGGTCGTTCTTGCCGTTGGTCAGAACTGGTGTATTTACCGGTTTACTTTCGCTATTGGCGGCTTGTGTTGACGACTCTTCTCCTTGGATCGTGTCTGTCGCTGCCGTCTCGTCCGTCAAGCCAGCCAGAGCATTTTGAACAAGCCCTGAAGTTGTCTTTTCGAAGAAGGAAGAAAGGTCATCTAAATCGAGATCTGCGTCGTCGGTAGCTTCCAAGATCGCTTGAGCTGCAGGTTCGGGTTCGGGCTCGGGCTCAGGCTCGGGCTCGGGCTCAAGATCCGCGAGCTGTATTGAGACGCCTAATTTGCTACCCAAATCCGATAATGCTTTGAGTTTACCGTTCGCGTACCGCAAGTAACTTCGAAGCAGGTCCTCTGCGGGGTGCTTGTCTCTCAAGGCAGCTGGGAGTAAAATTAGACTAATTTCGACACCTCAAGCGAGTTTTGTCTTCATTTGCACATACCCGGCTCAGATTGTTGCTTGACTTCCCCCTGCAGAGTCTCCTTCCTGGTTTGAACCGACGAGACAAAGCTCTGATCGGCTGACGTTAGTTCTCCGCCACCATGTTGCTCCTTAAGGGCATCCTCGAGTCCTTGAGTTAGTACTTCCCCAATAACTTCTTCCGATGGCTTTTCCGGCTCTTTCTCAACGAGAAACTCAATAGCTCTTTGTGTCTTAATACTGAGATAAAGCTCTGTCATTCCCGGTGGCAAGTCAGACAATTGGCATTGAAACAATGCAAGAAAATTATCATCAGCATCAGAGAGCGCTGTTGGCGATCCGTCCACCAGCCAAGAACCTAATTGTGCCATATTTGCCAGTTCTACACACGTTCGAGAATCGATGTCTTGTATTTTAAGTTGATCGGCCGACAAGACGGGTTCCGATGCGTAGAGCTCGCGTACGTACTCAAACGAGATTTTTAACTTGTGAAATATGCGCTTGTGTTCTGAGTCTGCGCCGCGAACTAATTTGATCGTATCTTCGAATGGTGGTTGTACTAGGATCAATAACAATGACAGAGCCTGAGCAGGTGAGAGTCAATATGCAGGGTCGAGTATTGAGACATGCATTGACGTACCAAATTTCCCAACGCATGCACATTCACATCGCGAACATACTTTTCGGGTTCTGAAGCAAATGTAGGCAGGACCGTAGGGGCTTCGGGGGGATGTAACGTCGAAGTATCGACCTCCATTGGATCCGACGCTGGTATATCCGGTACATCGTTCTCGCTTGTGAATTGGCCTGCAAAATCGACGCTTGATAGCGCATTTTGAACAAGCAATGCAAGGCCGTCTTCAAAAGATGTGTCTTCCTTTTCGACTTCGGGTTTTGCGCGTTTGGCTTCGGGGGTTTCGGTTGTTGCGCTAACGTCTCCGAAAGGTCGTTTCAACGCAAGCTCGGGCGGCAGATCAAAGTGAAGATCCTCCAAGCCAGCAGGGTCATGTTCCTGCTTGATGTCTGCAAACAAGCCGATTAGCTTTCCATTTTAAAGATAACACTGATCCTCCAGCCTTTTCGCATCCATTGGAGCGCGCGCGCGCAGTTTGCGATTGTTCGAAGTAACGGGAGCCCCGATAAGGCGGGCAATCACATACCTGGCGCTGGAGTGGCGGCGCTCGCTTTAGCTAACGCCGGCTCGGCCATAATGACAATTGATTCGGATGTCACAGTGGGGAATACATGCGAAGGCGTATTATAGTATGATGTTATCGTTGAATTCGCAAGCTTGAACTCTTTGCAGCTCTTGGACACCGGCTGCAAGGGCGGGCCGACTGACACTTGGATGCGGGCGGTCGGAGAAAATTTGCTGAGTCAGTCTCGCCGGATGCCCTTATATCGTGCCCCAAAATTCTGCCGCTCCAGATACACAACCGACACAAGCTAAAATTTATTATTGGCGTCGAAATTACAAAATTGACAGTCTTAAACTCTGTTGACAATGAGTCTAGTAGCCTTTTAATCAGAAGTACTATATAGTGGCAGAGAGTTATAACGCCTCCATTGGATTTGAAATGCGAACCATCTTTTGCGATCAAATATTTTCGCGAGGTGCATTATCTCTTTCGTATCAACCGGCACCTGAATCTTAGCCCGACAACGCCTTTCCGCACCGAATTAGTCAGCATCGCCGCAACCGCTGAAACCCATCCGTTTCGCGGCGCCTGGATACTATTGCGGGACGCGACGATCGATCTGGAATCGCATATACGGAGTACGGAGTTAACTACGGAGTAGCTAGTTACAAGACAGGCAGCGAACGAAGCATTTCAATGACCGACCGCACCTGCAATCCCACATGTTTGAGCCGGTGAAATAAAGTAATGCACAAAAAAATTAAAAATGAAATCGCAAAACGTCGATAAATCTGTCGGTAGCTTATTTATTTTTCACCTACGCTTTTAATTGCTCGAAACCCATGACGGGCGGTAGCCCCGGTCTCGACATGTCTTCAACTTCTACGCAACCATTCCCCCCAACACACATTGTCAACGCCACGTCTCCCCATACCCATACTGCCATCCTCATCCACGGCCGAGGCAGTAACGGCCAGGAGTTCGCGCAAGAGCTTTTCGACACTAAACTCTCCAACCAGGTTTCTCTGGCCCAGAAATTCCCAACTTGGCGATGGGTATTTCCATCCTCCCGCGAACTATGGAGCACCGCGTTTGAAGAAGATTTACCAGCCTGGTTCGAAGCTCACTCATTGACCAACATCAATGATAGACAGGATCTCCAGCTGCCAGGGATCAGCGAATCTATAAAGCATCTAAATGCCATCTTGGACGAAGAGATTGCTCGACTGGGAGGCATTTCGGAAAATGTTATCCTAGGTGGTATGAGTCAGGGAGGTGCGGTGGGGATGTTAACTCTGTTATGGTCGAGTAGTGCAAGGCGGTTGGGAGCGTTTATAGGAGCCAGCACATGGCTTCCCTTCGCTACGAATATTGAGATTTTACGCGGGAGTTGTCAACTCAAGGGTATTAATGAAGAAATAGCCATCAAATCTAGCGAGAAGGAAACATTTTTGTGTCAAACATGATGGCCAGATTGAAACCGACAATTGACCAGGCGGGAGATCGGATACCACTTTTAAACACACCTGTGTTTCTCGGACATGGTGTGGATGATGCAATCGTTGATATTGAGTTGGGTCGACAGGCTGCTCGTGTTCTCAATGATGTTGGGCTGACTGTGACATCAGTCGAATATTCAGGCGCCGAGCTAGACGGACACTGGTTCAAAGAGCCAGAAGAGATGAACGATATTGCCAAATTCCTCGAGAAGAGCGCGTCGGGCCGGTCGTAAATATTATGCAAGGATGCCCCTGTTTTATTAGTCAGGGATCAAGGGCTGCGTAAATACAACAACTGGCGAATGCCGAGTAGTGACTTTTGCAAAACATGGGGTTATGTTTGTCTTTCTTGTAAGGAGAGCCCTGATAAACCGAAATTATTCCCACTGTTGTCCTGGATAAACTTTCATTACTTTCTTAACCATGTCCATCATGCACCTTCTTATATTATCAGGGTCGTAAATGAGTAACATTCTAACATGTATGTACTAAGAATAGGGAGAACAGAGACAATCCCGGTGGCAAAAAGTCTAATACGCTACAAAAAATCAACAGTGCCAGCAAATGCATTGGGTATCTCATCCAGGCTCATAATCGTAGTACCAGATCACCTTCTGCATAGCGTTCCTTCAATTAGAGAAGGAGTGCAAACCCCAAAACGATGGCCGCAGCGCTAACGCCAAAGACAGCGATACGTCGGTCGCTAGAGGCACCATTGTCTTCGCCCTTTTTGCCGTCCTTGGCATTATTGCCGTCGTTACTGCTGTGGGATGGGGATGGAGACGGAGACGGAGACGATTTTGGCTTATCTGATGGATCGGCAGTTGCACTTGCCTGGGACGTGAAGGTTCCGGTCAATTTCTCACCAAGTGTAGGAAGCTTGACATTGCCGTTCACTCGCCACCATCCATCGGCGGTGGAGGTGGGGCACGGACGGGTAGACACTTTCTTCGTATCGTAGTCCTTCTTCATGACACCAGTCGGATGGATGTTCGCCCACTTTGTCTTGAGATTGTTGAAATCAGGACTAACCGGCGTTGGTGTGCCTTTGCGAGGGAAGCCATCGACAACGTTCTCGCCTGGCTGAGCAGGGTCAGCCTTGGGCCCATACGAGATGAGTCCGTAGTGGTTTTGTTCTTCGAGCCATTCGTATATTATACTACCACTCCAATCATCGATCATGGGCTTGTTAAAAATGGCATCTTGATCGTCCCACAAGCGTGGCCCAGGGACATTGCAGCCTGTTTCACTAAAAAATATCGGCACGGGGAAGTCCTTCGCATATTCTTGAAGCATGTTGTAGCTGGACGTGTTGAAATTGCTGGGATCACACCAAGAGTATGAGTTGAGAGCGAAGAAGTCGACGATTTCGGACGAGTTTCCTCCACAAGTAAGGTAGTCCTGCAGCATCGGGCGGAGTTGCACAATATCGGCAGCGGAATAGCCGACGGGGATGGTACGGTAGCCCTTCTGGTCACGATATGCTTTCAAGTCGCGAGCGGCAGCCTTGAGGAAGGGGGCGGCTGGAGAGTCTTCTTTTTTGGCTATGTTTTCGTTTCCGACGAAGAACCCCAAGACATTGTTGTAGGTGTGGAACGCGTCCATGACTTTCGAATACTTTTCATACTGAGTGAAATTCCAGTAAAGTCCCGTCTGTGAAGTGATTAGCTGGCTGAAAAGACAGACTGTCATTCAAGCGGCAGACGGTGTATGTACGTACAGGCTCAATGTATGTGCCAAAAGTGTCCATGTCAACCAATAGATAGATGCCAGCATCGTCCATTGCCTTCATGCAGCCATCGTGCTTTCCATCCGCATCTACATGATATACACGGATGGTGTTAACCCCCAACTCCTTCATGAGGGGAAAGTCTCGTTTGCACTGGTCGGCGTCAATGAGGGGATCCTCAGGAACTAGCTGGTACGCAACCCCTAACTGGCGTCAGTAACGTGCATTCAAGCTTCGATTCATTGATTGCCAGCAACTCACCCTTTACAAAGAACTGCGAGCCATCTTTGTTGAAGAATTTGTTCCCGTACGCTTCCACGGGATCAAGGGCAGTGACGGACGTGCCGAGGCCAAGTAAGGCCATCCAAAAGGTCAGTCGATGCATCTCAACGGTGTTTGGAGCGACAAATTCGAGAAAGATTCGTAATCCGTCAAAGTTGAAGCAAAATTAAAAGGCAAGTTTTTGTTCCCCCTCCTTGCTGTGCGAGCGAGAAGGACAGCAGTTATTAGTCCAGAGGATGGCCAAGATCAGGAGCAGCTATGAATCAGAGTGCAAAATGTAGGAATCAAACTCAAGAGCCAGTGATTACAAGCGAGGTACTCGATTAATGAGTGAGAAGTCGCACAAAATCTTCGTCGTCCAAGATGCACCATCAAACTTGTTGCCAGTGAGACAGGCGCTTGCAGGGTGCTACGCAAAAACGGAATGAGGCACGGAGGACCAATCGTCAAATTGAAAGTCGCAAGTCGAAACGAGGGAACACACCGACAGCAAAAGGACGACAGAAGCTGCAATTGTCTTGGGATGAAGAAGGACGGAAGGATCAATGCGGCGCAAAACGCCATGACTTCCTTAATCAAGGAACAGAGCAATCGCCCGATCCATCGTCGCCACTCAGCCTGCCTGGCGGTTCACACGAACCGACGTCACCTTTGGGGTTAGTAGGTTGCGGGTCTTCGTATACAATAGCAGTAGTCGGTAGCCGCCACAAGTAAACAACAAGCCTGCAGTGGGCCAACCACGAGCTGGAAGAGAGCTTGCTCCTCTTGTCGGCTTTGTTTTGGGTGCGTCTTCGTCGAATTCTGGCCCTGAACCCCATGGGTTGAGATGGTGGATTGGTGGATCAGCATGGGTAAGCATGGTGATATCTGGACAATCTCACCAACTCACCCACTAGTTAGCACTAGTACGACGTGTTGCGGATGCAAACGGCCAGGATTCCGTCACGCGCTAATGCAGCTGGTGTCTCCTAGTTCGCTGTGCAGGACAGTGATGATGGAAAACCTGTTTTTTTTTCCCCTGGTCTTTCTCCATCTGCTAACCCAGCTGCCAGCCCATCAACACGGGGCGCGCAAACCCGGCGCAGAGCTGCCTGCATCGGTTGAAATCACGGTCAATCAACAGAAACATCTTCTGCGCCGGTACGGAGTACTCCGTACTTCGATTGTTTGGGTAGTTATCCTCCTGCCCAAGTCGAGAGCTCCACCAAGAACAGACGCCAACAAAAAGTCCCCGTATTCGATTCCGTGACCAGAGCGAGATTGTTGTAATACGAGATGATCCAAAATGGAGCTATTTGCCCAAAATGATGGATGGTGGGTGGCATGCCAAGACTCCATGATGCTTCCCTTTGCAGATTGACATGTCCCACCAATACTTTCAATCTGCATCGATTTACTCCGTACATTGTACAGGACCCTCTGCTCCCAATCTCCTTGCCAACGGCGCAATTGATGAGACGAAGAAGAACAAAGCAAATCGTCGATCCATGTCGCAGCCGCGCCCGCACCTCCAATTTGTGAGTTGGACCCTGGCCCACCAATCAATTAAGTCTCATGCCGACGTGCGTGCCACTGTTTCATCCGGAGAGCCTAGTCCGGCGAAAGAAGTACCACTTCGAACGAACCACTATTAAATAAGTCTCCAGTCTCTCCGCTTACCGCTTGGTGTGGCGGTACTCCGTACACAAAACTGAGGTAGAGGCATATACCTCCTACCTACGGAGTACGGAGTAGTCCATACAATGAAATGAATGTCACATAAAGTGGCTAGGCTAGAGCAAGTTGTTTCTTTTATCTACCCACGTAGGTTAACGCTCTCGTTGAATTTTCCCTTTACCATTTGCTTTGACAGATGGTTGACATGATATTTGCACCTGATAAGCAAAAAAGATGTATAGGGTAAGAAAACTATTTTCAACAACAAGACGGCGGCGTCTATATACTATGGCCCATTCTTATGCAAGCCACAAAAGTTTTAATAAGTTCAAGCAGCGCAGAATTAAAAAAAGAAAAAAAAGGGGGAAGGGGGGGGGTTGCTAAATGTTGGCTATGCGATTCGCGTGACGCCCTCAACGTAGACGTCACTTGAATAGGTATCAATATCAGCTGGCATTATCGGACTCGTAGATTCGTCACTATGCCACCAAGACTCTGTCCTGACCAAGTTCTTACACTATGCCATCTTTTCTTTTCAAGGTCACAATTGATATGCAGAATAGGACATTCGGAAATACCTAACCCCTGCACAACCACCATGACTTGTATCTTCCTTGGGTGCAGACCAACATTGTCAACATAATCGTCCATAACTGTCTATGAAAACATCCAACCTTCATGAAGCTAATTACAGGTCCAGTTCTTGCCGCAATGCAGTGATGATGATACGGCACTCTTGTGAGAAGTCTGTCAGCTATTCATTTAAGTTGTTACTCCTCCAAGATTGACCCATTATCTTCAGAATGATGGAATCTTTCATGTAGAC
The DNA here is from genome assembly GCA_032433595.1 of Conoideocrella luteorostrata. Classification (NCBI taxonomy): domain Eukaryota; kingdom Fungi; phylum Ascomycota; class Sordariomycetes; order Hypocreales; family Clavicipitaceae; genus Conoideocrella; species Conoideocrella luteorostrata. The sequence goes on from JASWJB010000102.1 coordinate 58,436, forward strand.
AGCCGGGATTATTTCCAAAGTGCAGTACATATCTGTTGAAAAGGCAACAACAATAGAATAGTACATGTGTTAACTAGACAGTCTTAAGCCTGGGCCAGAACCGTATGGTGAACGACTTTTGTTGAAGTTGGAAGGTTGAATACGCCAACACTGCAATACCTACATGTCCGATGCATTCTTCACTTGAGATTTGGTGTTCATGCAGCGCAAACAGACAGCGTATGCGACTAACTCACAGTCTCTTCGTCCATTACAAGACGTCACAGTCTACACCCAAAGAATCTCTGAAGAAGAGAGCGACAGATGAGGACTGGACAAACGGCTTAAGTGTGAAAAACTTGACATTAAACACAGCATTGACTCCGGAGCCTTCTGAAAGCCACTTGAGTCGTGGAATCGCATGGGAGGATACATCAAAGAGGGATTCAACCGCACAGCCTGCAATTTCACCTTCGTTCCTCAACCGTCGAAACAAGCGACAATGCCGGTGGATGTCCTGCAATATATGCGCCTATCAGCAGTCGAAAGCCTAAATGTGGGGTGAGGCTTCCGATTTTCTTCTTTGGTGCAGCTCTTGGTCTAATAATGTAAGTTTGGCGCTGTCTTTATGGACCACCACCGGGATGACTGCATCCTAACGTCTGCTGCTTATGCCCATGAACGAGCTTCTCCAGTTGGGAGCAGAAAGGGCCGAGTTATTCGCCAGAGGTAGTCCTTCCCATGCAAAAGAGCTCCATAGTGCGTTGAATGAAGCCATGATATAATTTACTGCATTAATGTATCGAATTATAGCTTGTTGCGGGCCTTTTCCCCATTGGCTTCGAGGCTTTGACTATCGATGAGGAGACATACTCAGAAACAAGAAAAATGACCTGAGTCAACAGAAGCTATTTATGCTTAAAGTTGACGGCATGGGTGTGAAAGCGAAAGTTTGGAGTCAAAGGAGCCGATGTGGATATAGCCGTCTGCGTTATTTCTAGTGATGAATTTTTTGGTGACTAACACGAGAAGAAGTATAGGAAAGACTCATCTATTTGCCTCAGGACCTGGTGTTTTTTTACATCTTGGAACTTTCCGCCAAGGTATAGATCAAATATCGTAGCTACCATTTATGAAGACTCTGAATTGAGTTACCACATTTACTGCTATGAGATTCAATTTTGTACGTGATATGGCTGACTTAAGCCAGACACCGTTAGTAATTTGGTCTGATCTGAGGGCCAGCTTAGATGGGAGTTCATGTGACTATTCTATTATGGAGTAAGGATTTCGGAATCAGGAGCTACTAGACGTATGTTATGCATCAACGATATTGTTGGAATATCGCCGCCAAGCACAGTAGGAAGCACGGAGCCTATCACGTGGTCACCTTTAAGCCACGATATTTATACGACGATATCGTGCCTTCCACTATGACTTCTTTTCTTCCTTCTTAGATAACCGACTTGACTATTATTGAATATATTGTATTTGAAGCAGATGATCTAGATCACCTGTTGCACACCCTGTGCAACCCACAGATATATAGACGGATAGATCAGAGCACTGGAGCGTGTATCTGTAGCTAAAGTTGTGCGTGAAATAGTGTAAAATCGGACTTGTTCAAATGTTTCCAGCAATTTGAGGGGAGCAGTGGGGTTCTTATTCTTGGTGACACTCTAGCTCTCGTAGGCTACTCAATAATGTTGACCATCGATCCATATCCATCCTGGGGTGCGGATTGCCACCTTTCACGCTGAGCAGACTAGTCTCGTTCAAGGCATTCAACTCGTTCAACTCCTCATGAATGATGTTGATCTCGTTCTAACGAAAACGAGCCTACTCTGGTTCTGCAGACACGTTTTGACACATCCACCAACCCGACAACGGTTGTATAACACTCAACTGGTCGTGGTTGACCGCTGTCCTGCTATCGATTGCTATCGCTTGGTTCGTTGTTGTTGTTGTTGTTGCTGTTGTTGTTAACCATGATCTCGCCATCGCTCGGTTCGTTGTTATTGTTGACCATGGTCTTGCCATCGCTCGGTTCGTTGTCGTCGTTGACCACTGTCTTGCCATCCCTCAGTTCGTTGGTTGGACGGGTTTGGATGCCAGCGGAGCCGGCTATCATGGTGCAATCAATCAAGGCCCCGTTATCTTTCACTGTGACGGGCACAGAGCAGAACCCAAGATGGTATACTATTGGAATCAATAGAAGGATACTGTATGCCATGTAATGGCGGGGCACGATTGCTTCTTCCCATTCCCATTCCAGAAACAGAAGTCACCAATCCATCCGGTATAAATGGAGATACCGCTCATCCCGTCGTCATCTGCGATGCTATTCCAGAATGAAATCACGTCCGAGCTAGATGGATCCTCGAAAGGTAAAATTATGTTTCGCAGGATTGGTCTTAGCATATTTGCGAATTGCGTTGGCTCCCTGTCCAGCTCCTCCAACTTGCCCAGCCTACGACGGATATTCGTCCAATCCTCAATCTCACCGAGTATAATGACCGACGGAATACCGCAACCCAAGCTAAATCCGTACGAGAAATAGCTCTGCGTCGCCCCCATAAAAAGCACCGAGGCAACTACGGTGTCGGTATCCGAGGTTGTCGAGAAGGACGGCATAACCCAGTCAAGCAGCTTTGGGTCCTTCACGTTGTCGGCGATCGCGTCCGTCATTAACTCGGCGAGAGCTCCGTAGTTGGCCGTATTTAGACGGCCGGTGGAAGAAACTACAAGCTCTTTCTTTCCCCTATGCTCAACAAAATATGATCGCAGGCTCTCAGCATCAGCATCAATGTAGAAAGCTGATCTGGGTCAAATGGCGAACCACACATCCTCTGGCCGTATGGTGAGATGGTGGTGATCGCTATACGCATGGATTGCTGCCCAGACAATCTATTAGAACTTGGAGAAGTATGGACCTCTTCAAGAAGATGACTGGTTAAAGAGCTCTGCAGGACCTTTTGTGTTCTTTCATACTGTTCGGGGCTGGCGCCCTTGGGAAATTTCTCAGAAGTTTTTACTTTGAAATACGGCCAGTTCTTAGTCGAACGGTTGACAATGTTCAGTGTGACTGGCATTTTGAATTGCCAAAAACAAGAATTGAAAGGCGACTCGACTTACCGTATGATGTCCAGGACAGTAGAAGTTTCCATGTCTGCTCCCTAAGGCTCTCTAAGGCTGTTGCACGGAAGGGCCGAGAATGATGAATGGAATGATGAATGGAATGATGAAAGGAAGGATTATAATGTGGATGACCTTGTGCAATTGCAAGGAGATTTATGCAAATTTTATATTGCATGGAATCTCCGATCAATTCAGAGCTCGACTTCATATGATGCAGTCAATTTTCTGCTTCCGCGTCACGATAAGTGCAAAGTCACGGCGATCATTCAGAAGGCCGGAAAGCTCGGTATTCGGGGGGGGCAATAGTGGGGATGGTAAATATAAAGTTGCGCGAAGTTACCTCCGTTTATCCCCTGGCGCCACCGCTTAACCAGGCTTTGTGAAACGAGGGTATGAGTTCCAAAAGATGAGCAGTGCTACGTTTGGGTTTAGTTGCCAAACGGCAGCATTGTCAACATAGGTAGAGCTATTCGAGTCGAACATAGCGATGAGCTCCTTGTCTAGATGGCTGGGGGGGCAGTGCTATACTGATTTTCGACCTATAAAGCCTACTTCTATCCTACTGTTTTTACCATGGTCAGGCTGCAACATACTGGGGGTCAATTGGGTCAATGGTGATCAGAATTTGTTGATAGGGTATATAAATGCATTATGTATATGTACGCCAAGCTACAGAGACAAATGAAAGCTCCCTGAACAGAAGAAAAGTGCTTCTAAGCCTGCTTGGCCCCGTCGATGACAGCCCAGCGACTCACGAGGACGTCCATCGGGAGTCGTTGCGCCTTAATATAGCTTGTCCAGTTCTTGCTGTAGTCCTGCTTGTCGATTGTCGCCAGCAGGTCCACGACGTCACGACGTCGGAAATACGCCTTTTTCTCGTATGGAATTATGACGAAGCCCGTGTACCCCTTTGCCGAAGCATAAGCTTCCTGCTTAGCGGCCTCGGCGGCAAACTTCTGCGGCGTGCTGATATCTCCAAGCTCGACCACTTCCGCATCTTCCGAGCTGTCGGTGATGCGCAGATTGGTGTCCGGCCAGGTCAGGAACGGCACGTGCTGGGGGTCTGCGGTCCAGCTCTCCAGAAGGGTCTGGTACTCGAGCAGCTTGTGAGCCAGCTCAGAAGCTTGTTGCAGAGCCTCCATAGCCTGTCGCAGCTCTTCCGTGAGGCTGGCTATATCAGACGACAGCTCGCTCTTGATTTCCGTCAGACTGTTCGCCAGCCTACCCAGATCGCTGCCCGCGGATTCCAAGCCGTGCTTCTCGGCGAGGTACTTGAAATGCTTTGTCGCTCCATAGTCGATGGCGTCGGCAGACAGGGTGGTACCCACCACGACTGCTGCTGCAAGCACAGCGAGAGTAGCCGTGGCCCTGGTTGCGATGACGGCAAAGGTAACTTGCTCAACTCCCCAAGTAAGAAGAGACTTCGCAGCCGTGACGCCGGCTTTGGCAGCGGCCAGCTCAGCCATCTCGGCCGCCAGCGTGGCGGCTGCACCGACCTCAGCTGCGTCAGCAACGGGATTCATCTCCAAGAAGGCGGCGGCAACGGCGGCGGCTGCAATCGCAACAGCAGTGGCTGCGCTGACCGCCGCGGTGGCGATGCCGACCTTTTGGATGGCTGACTCGACGGTCTGCCACATTTGAACCTCGTGAAGACTGTCCTCAACGAACTGGAACAGCACCCGACGCTCCAACAGCTTCTGTGTGATCTCCTGAACCGCCTTCTTACGCATGTCCAGGAACCCAGGGGGAGGCGGCCGCTCTGGCCATTTATTCTCGGGGTTCGGCTTGAACACTGGCCGGATTTCAAATGTGAGGGCCCGTGTGACCGTGACGGTTACCTTCTTGCCGTCAACCGCGATGTCCATACTGATCTTGAAGTCGACATGTTTGGCCCATTCTGTAAAGCGACAACCCGGGATGATGACGCCGGCGACATCGAAAAGCGCGTCCTTCTTGTTGAAGATGGGTGTCTCTGCTTCCTTGCTCTTAAACTTGACATCCGCATCTTGAATCTCGAAGCTCTTGGTCTCCACAAAGTTGTTGGTTGCTATGCCTGTCCACTGCGGGCCGAGGGCGGTTTGCTCCATGGTGAAGCTGAACTGGAAGTCGTCGGTGCGGCCCTCGCCTAGGTCGAAGCTGCCGCCAAGTAGGTTGACCGTGGTCTTGCCATACTTAAGGGAGCCGTCATATTTGACCTCTTGGGAGCCGCCACCAATGCTGATGTGGTTGTCCTTGGTGCCGATGTCGACGGGGCCGAGAGTCACGACACCGTCCACCTTGCCGTCCTCTTTGCCGACTACGTTGAGCTTGAGCTGCCCGTCATCGGCTGAGAAGTCATAGTGGATCTCCTTGTCTGTGTTGACTGTCCACGAGCCATCGTTACCAACAATAGAGACGGACATGTTGGAGGCTGTAAGCGTAACTGATTGAAAGTGTATGAGATGAAGTGATGATTTGCTTGGCTCGGAGTAACGACGACCTTTGGAGGGATTATATATCTGTTGCTGAGGCGCCTTCAGCGACCGGCCGAACAGTCTGCTTGCTACCCATTCATCATGATCGTCGCCCTCGGCTTCTTCTCAGCTGAACAGCTGCGATCTCGACCGCTCGGCTACTCTCAGCCCAAGTCTGGATCGCAGGGCTGGGCAGGTCTGGAGAGACGATCGGATTCAAAGCCCCGCTGCTCTCTCCAGTCTTAGGAGCGCTACTCCTGCAAGTGGTCGATTTTGTAACCAAACGAGAGGTGCATGTTAAGCACCGCGGGCGCTGAAGGGCCACCAACAGAGGCGAACCCACACGATCTACAGACGACTAGATTTTTAGTGTAGGCAGCGCATCCTACCCGCGGACAAAACCTTATTCAATGTCTCAAAAAAGACGTCTGCCTCTTACCTTGGCCGCTACCCAGGCGCTCGCACTTCTTTTGGCGCCCTCAATTGGGCGACAATTCTGTCTGCCTGCCATTTATCGCCTGCGACGTTTGGCCCACGGGACGCACCGCGGGCATCGGTTTCGCCGTCGCACAATCAATCAGCCGCCGGAGAAGGCGCAAACACCACAGCCAGCTCGTCATCCGAAGAGACGGCTCCGAGGCCGTTCGCTGCCTTCAAGTCGAAAACCCAAGCCGTGTCTTTGTCGTGCGCAGCTGTGTCGCCGACCTCTGAGCCCGGGAGAAGCTGGAAGCCGGAGTTGAACTCTGCGGCCGAATCTGGTCCGCTCATCGATCACATCGTCTTCACCGCTGGCAAAGGAGCCTCCCCTCCCATAGTTCCCACTCGCTGAGGCTTCACTATGGGTAGGCACCAGGTGAAACCTGGTCAGCCGACTATAAACTCTCTCCAAGCCCACATCGAGGTATGGAGTACGGAGTACCGAGACATGGCTCTGCGGCTTCGTGATCGCCAATTCTGGATGAACAGGGCACGTCCAAAAGCGCCCACAATACGGAGTATTCGCCCAGATAACCATGTCTCTTACGGGTACAGGGGAGGCTAGGCGCCACAGCCTCCCGATTCCGCTCTTCCCGGGGCCCACAGGCTTTGGCAGGCCGCTAACCAGCCTGGACATTGGCGTGTTTCTCACCAATTTGTAGTGATCCGGCCCCTGATCCGCGGATTATCTTTCGGTCTAGACCTCAAAGGCTCCTCTGCGCGACCCGATTTGGCTTGCAAGCCTTGCATGCCATATTTAGGCGTAACTCGGATGGGCAGTAGGATTGGCTTTGGGGTCCGGTTGTGTATAACGGACATATCTTCACTTTTCTGCTGCTTTGTTCGCCTGAAGCGGTTGGCACTAGTCATTTTCAGCTTCTGTTCTTGCAGAGCCCCGGGTAATTACTAACACGACAGCTGAGTAACCACCACTAACTGCGACTGGAGCGAGAGTTAGGTATGATGGCCTGGTTCTGGACCCCTCTCCAGCCCCTGAAGGCTCCCCCACAGCCCGGCTCGGATTTCGCACCCCAACCCGGCAAACCCTCTCTGGACCTGCGTGCCTATGTACGAGACTCGCGTTGCCCCAGTTCATCGTGAACTCCCGTGCCGCCATTATTTCGGATGTCGTATTTTCTTGACATCTGCTCGAAGCTACTCACATTGGCGTCCAGTTGGCCCATCCGTAACTATCAATACTGCTCCGTATAATGAACTGCACTGCGTCGCCTCAATATTGTGAACTATCGAGGCATTAAGACAAGAACCTACTACCTCACCTGCAGGCTACATTATTAGCGTCACATTAACGCATTATCGATGAGTATGGGACAAGCACTATCTGCGAACAATCTCTTTCCGTGCCACAGTAAGCTGGAGCTTATAGGTATTAAGCTTTTGTTTCCTAGTACTATTGAAGATGCTCACTAGGACAGTGTAGAACGGGCAATCCGTGTGGTTGATGCATCCCTTGTAAGCTGTAAGCTGGGTGCGACAGTCGATACCTGCCCGCTTCGATGAGCGCCGGCACATGCACTCCCTCAGGTCGGATATTTCCTGGCAATCCTAATAGTAATTAGAATTTTAGTCTGAGAATAGGGAAAAAAAGTCCTGGAAAGCTCAACCTTCGGACCGTGTGACTGTATTATTTATTGGCGGGCACGACAAGTACACGGCTGTGCGCATCTCAGCAGCCCGCACATCCTGCACTGCCGCCGCTCCTAGCGGAAGAGATTTAACGATAACCAGGTAGCGGTAGAGATTTAACGAGGTCACATCTCCGATGTCACAATAGTAGTCTGGCATTAACCATATACCTGCTAACCAACGCGCTTGAGACCATATTCTTTTTTCCCTTCCCAAATTCTACTTAGAGCCTCAGCTGCAGAAATTCCTGCCTTTGCAGCGCTGTGGAGCACTGCAATCCTTCGATACCAACGCCACGTTCAAGCCTGGCTCGCACCGCATCTACCTTATCCTCTCTTTCCGGGAGACCAATCCTGTGCAATAGTTAGAACGTGGTGGCGCTGGGGCTACAGCACAATAATACTTTTGCGGCGCGCACGTAGCTCCGCACAGAGCTCAGTGTATGATACTCCGTTCTGACTGGATATGCCGCCCGCCACACTCACATTGACATTTTTGCTTGCACAATGACCAAAATATTTCGTGTGGCCCCTTCTCTTCTCGGCCAACCTCTCCAGCGAAAGCGTAAAGAAAGATTGCAGCCATTTTATTCCAGTAGGTCTTAGCATAGACATGTAAGGACAGAACAATAACAACACAGCGTCGCCAGCATCGATAGAGACCACGGGGTTAGTGCAACAAGCCTTAACTCCCAAGAACGAAACTTTAAGGGGACGAAAAAGAGGTCAAAGCGGACCGGTCTGGCTGAACCTTAACAACGCAGAGGTAAGCCATTGTAACAAAAAATAGCGCCAGGAAATGAAAGAGAAGGGGACAAAACAAAGATTTGGTCGCGGGCGGAGTTGGCAGGCGACGAGACGCAGCAACGCAAACCGATAGTTTTAGTTCAGGCACACCAACGGAGGATACTACACGGCATGGTATATTGCCTCAAGTTAGCCCAAGCTAGCATTAAAAGCGAAAGCACCTTCCACCCCTAGATTTCACATCTCGGAGCGAAATGCTTGGAGCGACACACGTTAATAATCTATCCGATCGTGATATTCGGCAACAATGATGGGCTAAGATGAAGACTATTGTGGAATGTAGGTTAAATAGCAAATGACGCGTAGGTAGGGAAGAAAAAAAAAACCCCCTCTGAGGATTAACATCGAGGGCAAGGGTGTAACGATGTAGGACGGGGGCTTCGCGTTATTGAGGAGCCATCGTCAATATTAAGCAGTTCCGGAATTTTGTTTTTTCATTTTCATTTTCAACTTCGGCTTCATTACTGTATACCCAACTTCTGCGGGATCTTGACCAAACGCCAACGAGGTGTGTTCTTACGCATGGCGTCACGCGTCACGCGCCCTGCCAATATTGTGGTCTAGCAGGCAGATGATGGGACTTGAGAAGTGGTTGCAATTATAGATTGGAAGATGAGTGGCTTTTATCCGGAGTATTGGGAATCCGTGAAGATCACTAATAACCTTATGCCAAGAGATAGTGATGACTTGTATAATTATCTGCTGGAAAGCTCATCTCCATGGCAATATGCGATCCCATCATCGGTAGATAGGTTATAGGATCGAAGCTTAGTCAACAGTAAAAAAACAGTCTTTTCATGATATTTTGCTTGGAATATAAGATTATATCTTCAATTTACGTGGGCAATAGCACCAGCGACTTTCAATACATCATCTTAAGCCCCAACATCATCGGGACCCAGCGAGTTGTCGAGCTCAAGACCTAAGAAGACGTTGAGTATTGGCTGCTCCATTGGCCAGAAGAGGCCATGCTATAATATTGCATCGAAACCTACCTGAAGCTCAACTCTGGCCACCACACGCTTAGTGTTCTGCTACTAACCATCTCCGCGACTTCTTCGGCAGGCGGGGAAGGTCCGTGTCACAACGGGTATAAAGGGATATAAACAGCTAAACTACGTATATGGTTAGTTGAAGCGAGCACGTACCTCCGCTCTAATACATTTATTGTAATATACTGCCCCGGCCGCCGGCCTTTTCTTGCTGAAAAGCACCGGCTGCGCTACCTTTGAATCTTCATCAAGATTTAAATGGTTAAGGCATAAAATATAGCATACCACCTAAAGCTAAAAGGTCTCATAAATACGTATTATAGTCTGAGAACTAATACAATGTTGAGAGCTGTAAATGCGTGCGTGTAGCTGACCCTGCTCTATAGATCTAAGGTGAAGTATCATGCCACGTCCACCCGTGGCTCGTCCCAAGTAGCCATGTAGCAAGCCATCAACGCGATTTCATCTGTCTGGAGAACAAGTCGATCAAACCTGAACTTAGGCTAACAATTCATAAGGTTTATTGTAAACGACTGGAACGCACATTCCGACGTGGCTAGTGCCATTACGTCGCCTTGAAACGCGAATTGGTTGACCGAGTGGGACTGGACCTGATTTCGAATCGATCCCATACTTCAGGCTGATGCCAAATGACCAGGAACGAAAAAAAAAAGAATCAAAAAAGAAAGAAAGAAGGAAAAGTCTGTGCGCTCGTATGAGGCTCAAGATCAAGTCATAGTACTGCTGGTGGTCGGAATTAATTACATTGTACATTGCTCATCGACGGCAAAGTCCAGTTGACGATTGAGGCCATCTTGAGCCTCCCAAATTTGTTAAATACAATGTTGTCCTGCTCCATATCATATACGTGCTTTTCTGACTGCAAGGCGTAAGAAAGCCCGCCTAAGGTCGAAAATTCAACCCTGCTTGGAACCTTTTGGCTGCATCCGATGGTTAAGGCATGGAGTTGATCATAGGAGCTGATCATTGGAGTTGGCCGACGCTAAAACGCGGAATGCGGAAATAATCTGAAATTGACTTCTTCTGGAACCTAAATGCGGGGAGTTGATCCCGGCACTTTTAGTGGTCCTTAGCGGTCCTTAGGGCGCTAAGAGTCTTGGGTTTAATGTTTAATCGTGTAGGTTGTTTCGGTGGTGTTTTAGCTGCCATAAGTTGCATCCAATGTTTCAAAACAGGCCTCTATTTACCTGACACCTGCACAAGACCGACTGCTTAACCCGCGCGGGATAGAAGCACGAGAAGTTCAGGTAGGTCTATTCATCCTGTCGAGTCGTGGCCACGGCTCACATATAAAAGGATGCTTCCTTCTAAAGTGCCCTCAGCCACAAACCTTAATTTTCCTCTCGTATTCACTCTTTTCAAAGGAGCCTACATGCCCTCCAGACCTCTCAGCAAATGTGCCGGCACATTTTCTGCTTATTCTTTCTTTAATCAACCGCCAAGTCACCCACGAGAAAAGCACACAATTTATCTGCCCTAATCGACTGTAGCTGGCATCGACGATTTTTGCTTTCGCCGTCTGTCTCATCAATTCTAGAAGACGTATTTGACCTCCCCCTGTGTCACAATGTACGGACTGGGTGTTGGTTTCCTCTTAATATGTTGCGCTTCCGGCCACGCGGTGATATTGAAAGCTCAAGGGCTCCAAAATTCAGCGACGGGCAGCGCGTTAGGAAGTAAGCTATCTCTCCGTTGTAACAACTAGACGGCGGCGCTCATATTCTCTCAAGTCAGCAAGGACGTCCTCCGCAATTGCAAGGGTATCGCTGCTTGCCAGACCGATTCCTGTATCATTAGAGATGCGGAGATTAAAGCCAACATTGTCAACAAATGCGGCCGAACCCAGATTGGCGGAGGCATCGACATAGCGGCACTGACTGAGGATGCTATTAGTCAAAAGACGGTTACCAGCGTTCAGCGAGGTTCAACTTTGGAGTTGACGATCCATTCAATCAACCCTGACGGGGCAGGGCCATTTGTCTGCGACCTGGATCAGGGCAGCAATACGGGCATCATTTCACATGTAAGTGAGACTATGAGCGTAGACCTTCTCAGGCAAAGGTGGATCTAACTCCAGCCGTAGAACCTTACAATCGCGAACAATGTTCCGGGTGCCAACGGGCTTGCCCAAGGGATAAAAAACCAAGACTTCGTCATGACGGTGTCGATGCCGAAAGATTTGAACTGCGTCGGCGGTAAGTCTACCTGCTCCACATTGACCGAAATGACCTCAAGCTAACATATAGCCGATTAAAAGCATCTTCTGGCAACGTTTGCACTGTCCGCTGTCGTAATACTGCCGTGGCTGGTCCATTCGGTGGCTGTGTTCCGGTGATGCAAGTAGACAAGGACCAAACGGTTAATACGCCTGGAAGCATTAAAACGGCGGAGGCGGTCGACAGCATCAACAGTCAAGTCAAGAATACTCAGATCAACTCGAAGGCGGCGCTCAAGGCGCAACAGGAAGGAACCCTCCCCCAACCAGTTGACTCCCAGCAACCAGTTAACTCCCAGCAACCAGGAAATTCCCCGGCAAACGGAGGAGCTCTTCCCGAACCAGTTAACTCTCAGCAACCAGGAAATCTCCCGGCAAGCGGAGGAGCCCTCCCCCAACCAGTTAACTCCCAGCCAACAGGAAATCTCCCGGCAAACGGAGGAACTAACCTCGAACCAGTTGACTCCCAGCCACCAGGAAATCTCCCGGCAAGCGGAGGAAATCTCCCCGAACCAGTTAACTCCCAGCCACCAGGAAATCTCCCGGCAAAGGGAGGAAATCCGCAAAAAGGAGCTAATTCCCCGGGCAAAGGAGCAAATTCCCCGGGCAAGGGAGCAAATTCCCCGGGCAAAGGAGCAAACGCCCCGGTAAAAGGACAAGACGGCAGCGGTCGGAATCGGAGGCGCGGCGATTAAACGCAGTAGGACAACGACGGAAAGTGGCAAGGACATATCATATGTCCGCTGCTGTGGTTATTCCTAGAAATATATTTTAATCTTCGACACATATTGTTTCAGCACACTTTGTTTCAACGCTCATTGTTTCTATCTCGACCTTCTTTCGTGGTGCTGTACAACTCAATTAAACAGGGCAAGGTTTGATGCCGTATTCGCCTTATACAGAGTAATCACCTTTTGTGAAGAGTGCACTCTTTGCGTTTTACTACTACTTGGCCAGGGTTGGGCCGGCTTGTCATTCGTTTTTTCGCCCTCTGTTCTTATGGGAACCCTTATGCCGCTCTACGAACACGTGTTGCCTTCAACTGAAATGGGCCAAATTCAAGTATATTGATAAAAGATATTGTGTGATGATGATGGAAGAAGAATTCCTCAACCTCCGGACCCTTTCCAAGCCTCCTATTTATATACCGTATTCCAGCCAATTCCTTGCGTTTTCCTCCCTTCTTTGGGCCGAAAGGCCGCGTAATCCAATAATATGAACTTGCTGGGTTTGTTATGGTCGGGTCTGCTAGCATGTCAGATCATAGAAGAGCATGGAAGGAAACCTCTGCGTATGCGCCTGGAATAACGACACTTGTCGGCCACTGAAAGAATTGACTACACCGCTTAGGGCTGTGGGAGAATATGTCCAATCCTAGTGGAGAGGAATTTTTTGCGAGATTAGGAGGCATGAGTATGATGCGTCAAATTCATTTTCTCTTGCAAGATGAAGGTTTTGGGAGGCCCAAGAACGATTGGATTAACTTTGATACGACTAATATAGAGTACGTGCTGAAAGTAAGAGCTTAGCTGATGAGAGCAATGCACTGCACGAGTCGTGACTGTAAGAGGTCAGGGCAGACTCGCGGTTAGACTAATCAATGAACACACTCTCTCGGTTAGAGATTATTCTTGTAATTATTTTAAGCACATACATGGGTTAGAGCATACAGACTCTCTACGTGTCGAGTACGTAACATCTAGGTCTAGTCTATGTCTCCAACCACAATATCCCTAATGGTCGGCGGCTAGGGCAACACTTGGCTCGGAAAGTGTTTAGATTCAGATGATCTATCTTAAAGTTTAGCCTTTCGGCTTGGGGCCTCATCAGTCATCGATTGGCGCAAAATCGTTCGTTGCTAACTTCAACCCGTGCGGAACATCATGAGTGGGCATATATAATTCCACAACATTTAAAACTTCAGCTTCAGCGAGCTCAGACTTCTCAAAAAGCGCAACAATGTCAGATTGTGTAGTCGCCCGATGCAGATTCAAATTAGTGCCCCCACCATTGAAAGCCGAAAGTAAGTCTGCCATCTTCCAATGGTTTATGTTATTATAACCGCCGTTTTCGTCTCCCAGATATCGTTCAGTCGTATATCCTCCATTGCATATTACGAAACTACGCGATTTTAGAACCGAAATTCAGTGCGGCATCGGAAAATTGAACTCACATGATAGGCGTCAGACCATGCCATAAAATAGTGCTCAGCTCCTGTACAGAAACCTGCAGGCTCCCATCACCAACAAAAAGAATAACTCTGCGAGATAATTGTGCGTCTCGCACTGCAAGTGAAACTCCTTGGCATGCGGCAACTGCGTATCCAATGCTACACCATAATAGTTGATGAACAAGAGTAACTCCTTCAGGCAGAGTAGTATCCCAAATGCCAAAGCATGCAGTTCCTGATTCGGTTATGACAATGTCACCTTTTCTGAGGAAACCGCTCAGACGAGGCCAAAACCAGTCGTGGAGTATAGGCTGCTTGAGATCAAGAGAGCCATTACAGTATGGTCTGGGGCTCAACATAGTAGTGGAAGCAATCTTCGCTGGCTCGACCGCTCCGGTCAATGCTTGTAGTACCCACCGCATATGTAAATTGTGATACACCGTCCCCTTGATCACAACATGTGTAGGATGAATGTCAACAAGTTTGTTAGGTGATAGTTGATTGGACGATCCGCCTGCGGGGAGCTTAGTGTTACTCTTTCCATGTTCCCGGAATATGTTGTGTCAAGGGGGAGATCTGCTCACAGGTATTAAAATCGGTATCAGTGGGACCGATGCGAATAATAAGATTGGACGTGTTTATTAGGCGTCTGATGTGTGGTTGAGACCTCTTCCCAGTGTAGAGACCATGGTACAGAGGGTGCTGCTCGTTGATACCCCCTTTTCCCATGGGCGTGACCAATGTGGGCGCGTGGAACACATCGACAAACTGTTGTACTTCTTGTAACACATTATGCCTAATTGCGTTTGAATCGACAAGAACCAGAGACCGCGTACTCTGATATACACTTTCAAGAATTAGAGCAACTATGGCGTGTTCTTGTTGGCTGTCATTTGCTGGTAAGCATAGTGGAATTGCAGTCCTAAGTCTCCTGCTTTGAGTGATTTTCCGGGCAATATCTGATGGTATCCCTAGATAGACGGGGAGTTTGCGACTCCAACAGGACCAAATTGCGTGGTCGATTTGTTCCGGCGCTTTTGAAGCATCCCGCAGATCGACTACATGACATGAGATGGAACGGCTCATACCTTCGAACGCATGAAAACTGCCATTGCCTAAGGAATGATGCAACAAAGCACCTTGACTTTGTAATTCTGTGGATGGCGTGCCCACTATATGGAGTAGAGGGATCCGTTCTGCGTAAGCTCCTGCAAATGCATTGATGGCCGATAGCTCCCCCACACCGAAAGTAGTCACGACTGCGCCGATGCCAATAATTCGAGCGTATCCATCCGCAGCGTAACCTAATAGTCGTGTTAGCATTAAAAGTTCAAGGGATTATTATTTCTAAGGCACTGAAAAACCAAGTACCTGCGTTCAGCTCGTTACAGTTTCCGACCCATTTCAATCCCAGTTTACAAACTGAATCTACTATGTGGAGATTATAACCGCCAGGAACACCGTGAATTGATTTAATTCCAAGTTGCTTGAGACGCACGGCAAGGTACTCCGCGACTGTCAAAGAAGAATCTGGCCATTGTAGATTCTCGCCTGAAAAGAGTGAATTGTGCGATTCATCAGCAAGCACATCATAACTCGGGGGACACATATCTGGTATTGCGTTTCATTGATCAGTTACTGACATGAGGCGGCCAGTTTACCATTTAAATCAGTTGCACTGTGATAAGAGGTGAAACTATAGTTGTCTGATCCTTTCTCTGTTGTTTTTTGCCTTCACTTCAACATCGCTGTTAAGTGGATACCCTGACTGCAACTTGTCAATTTTCCGGAACCAAGCCAAGTATGACTGGATGCATTGTGACCCAGATACCATCTTGATTAACGCGCCGACGGGATCTTCCCCGAGAATGCTGACGCACGGTTTTATTACGTCTCAACCACCCAGTTTCTGCTTCAAACCTCATATCTTTCAAGGGAAACTGGCTTACGAGAGAGGGTGGCTCTAGCAGCTGCAGCTAATTATGCAGGTTATTAACCCATTCTCTTTTTAAAGAGGGAGTGGAGAGGTAAACCGTGGTATATACGTATGCCTTATGTTCCAAGGTGGACGCAGATAAATGACTCATCAAAGATAACATGCTAGGTATTTGACGTACTCTCATGTCATTCGAGACCCCTTCATTGCTATCTCAGCCGCGGGGGAACATTCACCGTTGGTGCCGAAAAACAAAAAAAAAAAAACCATACCCAGCGCATAAGTCTCTTATCATAGCCGTTAGCTCATGGCAAAGAAGTGAGATACAAGGTCAGTTCTCTACAAACTAAACAAAAGAGGAGGAAAACCACTAATTGACAAGTTTATTAACTCCTCACATGCTCCATAGGCTAAGTTCGTAATTAACTTACTGGTGACATCTAGCTTATATCATTTTCCAGACACGATCCGCAGAGATTTAGCAATCACTCAACGTCGGACCAGCTTTGACTCTCGCCGATAGACGACTGGATTGAAAGCCATGACGTCGTGCAAAGAAGGAGGGGATGGACATTCAAGGGCTTCTTGACTATGAATCCCGCGTAAAGATGAAGGGCAGAGATAAGATGACCTGATCATGCCGTAGATCGGCGGGGCTTGTGGGGCTTTGCCACGATTGCTCCTCTGTTGAAAGCAGCGAACCTATTATCGTTTGACACGAAAATCGTACCAAGGAATTCGTACCCTCTACTAGCTGCAGGGGCGGCTGAACGGGCCGTTGCACTATTCCTCTCAACTCTATTGACGGCTGATTCGTTCTGCTGGCGACTTTTATCGGCTATTGGTCCACTTCGCGTCTTTCACAAAGAAGCAGCTGACCTGTCTTCTCCGTTCGTGTATTGGTATTTTCTTTCCGGCAATGCATAATCGTGGGAGGTTGCCACTCTATCCCTGGTCTGTTCCACAATACCGCAAAGAAACCAAAGGCGCCTTAAAATTTTCGTCGTTTAGATGAGGAGAGACCTAAGAGGAGGGGCAGTTGAGCTGAGGGACCAAGCAAACCTAAGTTAGGCGTTTATGCATCATGAGGGTATCGGTCTTCTTCCAATTGTTTCCAAACCCAACATATGTTCAATATTGGCGGCGCTGACAAATCGAATTCCGTGTCACGCCTCAAACCTATCAAATTATTACGATTAACTACTGGCGCTATCATCAGATTGCAGTATACCATAAATCACATGATTTCGATTTCAAAGTCAGATATCTGTTCAAACATCTAGTTCAGCAATATAACCACTTCTCCACGATACGATCTATTCACTAGAGACTGTTATGCCAACGGATAAGCCGATATCATTTAAACACGTGGATCATGGAAGGAACAGTCATGATTCATTGGAGAAGAAGAGGATTCAGAATCGTTTTGCTCAAAGAGCATATCGTACGTTTGCGTTATAACGGCCTACGGCCCAACACAAACCTCAATTTAAAGTCATCAACTGCTAACTCTAGGAAAAATAAGGCCAGAGATCCAAAGACAAAATTTCAGAACTTGAAGCTAGATTGAAGAGATACGAAGAACATCAACTTGATCAGCTTATCTGCCACAATAGCAAAAGGCCTAGCCCTGCCGTGGCGGGTAACACTGCAACAAACATCGCTAGACCCGAGGCTCCTGACAACTCCTCTCCTATCCAGAGCGTCAATGCATTTCCTACTACAACTAATAATGGAGGTTTGATTGGATCTAGCAGATGTTCGCCAACAGCCAGTTTAGAAAATAAACCAAGAATCCCCTTTCCTGACCATTTCCATAAGCAGTGGCCCGTGGAACAAACGATACCGGAAATCGATCCTACGCAATCTGCTGCCACAGATCAAGGTCGATTCCCTTTTTCCCAATCTCGAGCAATATGGGACCTTTGCCTCATTTCGAGGAGCAATGGCAAACTAGTTTTGAAGACGGTTGCGATTTACCTGGAAAGAGGGCAACACCTCTGTGCAGTCAATCGCCATCAGCTAGATTCAACATGGATCAGTCGCAAATTAACTCACAGTGTTACGAGCACAGCATACAATCCCATGCCGAGACAAACCACACACAAGGTTAGGAGTGCCCCTGTCCAATTTGGTGTGAGCTTTCTCTTCTAACCGGTTGAGGACAGATCGGATCCATCGCCCGAAAATAGTTGAAAACACCCGATCGGTAGATGGGGAGACAGAGGGTTTTCTCCCACCCAGCTCTGCGATAAACAGTGAAGGCATTCCACAGACCCTCCTTACACCATGTCCTATCGAACGATTTAAAATCGTCACAGATATTGTAAGAGCGACGGGATTTGACTGCTTTGACTGTTTTGTCACGGCCTACTATTCGTTCAACTGTGCGAATGTCGATAACTCGTCACACATTTCGAATTCCCAAAATAAAATCTACCAGGGTGACCCCATATTCAGGTTGCTCAGTATAGCAAGTTGTTGGAACAATTTTGAAAGATTAGCCGTGCAAGAAGCAATATTTAAGACAGACAAGAGCATAGTTTCTCAAAGAAAGGCACCGAGTGATAAATAACTAATACTAAGACTGTTTCTGGATGTATTCAACATTAGTTATTCGTATTTGACCCACTGTGAAGCTGACTGTTCATTTGTTGGTGAGAGATTCGAGCATGGCGAACACAGCATTTGGTTTTCTATCAACACAACCTGACACAGTTACAATTTCGAAGCCGAGGTATTACAGGTACTTCTAAGATATTGAAATAGTACTCGCGGACACCTATGACAAAAACCTTCTTACAGTGGACTATTCTTAGCACATTGTTTTATTAAGCAAACAATTTGAGGAAAGAAATTCTGCTGCAACACGTGATGCGAGGTAGATTGGCGATGCCACGATCCACAGATCTGAGAAAAAGCTTGACGATCGAAGATACGTAATCCTCCGCACCACATTGTCTGCTTAAAATTGGGCCGTCCCAGTCATTACGTGACTGCAACTTACTCACACCCCGCAGAGTGGATAGAGTGACTGTGGTGGATGACTACAAGCGTGTCTTTACGTGAAGCATTTGAAGTTGAGACCATGCCAAAACTGGTAATATTTTATTCAACGGGTCCGAGTCAGAAGTGAATTGGTAAAATTACAAGTGCGCAAGCACAGATATAACTTCGTTTTCGTTACTGGTCTTTTCTTTTATTCCAAATAGAAATAAAAAAGCGATAAAAATACCTTTTTAATTTTTATATTGCAGGGCCAATTCTGTTACCACATTTCTAACTGAAGCTCGATGCGTATCATTATTATTGGGGCGGGACCAGCAGGTCTCATCTTTGCACATTGCCTTACTCGAGCAGGTATTGATGACTTCATAATTCTTGAGCGGCGACGAGAAGTTGTGGAGGAGTTGGGGTCTGGAATCCTACTATGGCCTCATACTATTAGAATTTTCGACCAGCTCGGCAATGGATTGCTAGATGCTGCTAGGAAAATGGAGCCTTCGCTATTAGAGACTGTTCGCCTTGATGCAAAAGGCAAACTGATTACTCGAGGCAGCTTTTGGCATCGCTTAAAAGAGAAGTAGAACTTTGAACGCCAAATAGCTCTAGCTCTAGACACTAACAATATTGTATTTAGCCACGGACACCCAGCTATGGTCTTTCAAAGATATCAGCTCATACAGCTTCTCTATGAAAAGCTCCCGGGGCGCGAAAAAGTCTTGTGCAACAAGCGGATTAAAGCTATCAACGAATCGTCGTCGGAAGTAGAAGTAGTTTGTTCCGACGGGTGCTCATACAAATGTGATATACTCGTGGGAGCCGATGGTGTGCACAGTATGGTCCGACAGCTACTAGGTACCTGCGAACGGTCGCCAATTCCTGACCCCCTGAACTTGCCCGAGGGCGTTCGCACAACATTCAGGGCTGTCTGTGGAATAAGCCCTCTTATACCGGGTTTGCCACCACGTACTCAAATCGACATCATGCAAAAAGACACAATTTGGCAACTGCTACAATCTGGTGACTGGGTAGGATGGTGTTTCTACAGGAGACTGCCTCAGACTACCACAAAAACCAGCCGTTTTAACGATGAAGATGCGGACGAATTTGTTTCCCAGTTCCAGCATCAAATAATGGCCGAAGGAAGCAGTGTTACATTTGGTGACTTATGGCGTTCGCGAAAACGAGCACAAGTTGTCGACATCGAAGAAGGAGTTCTAAAAGAGTGGCACAAGGGCAGAGTGGTATTGCTTGGCGATGCCACGCATAAAATGTCGCCTAATCTTGGCCTTGGTGGAAATGCGGCTGTTGAATCGGCCGTCACATTGTCAAATCTTCTTTTTAGTCATGTGCAGAATAATGGGCAAAGCGACATGGCAAGCATTGAGCCTATATTCAGCGAGTATCAAAAACGGAGGATGAAGCGAACGCAAGACTGCACCCACATCAGCGGAAATATTTTGAGTTTTGCTTGGTTGGCAGTCTATGCCATTCGGTTTCTCTGCATTTTTATTCCGGTGGAGGCTGTAGACCGACTACTGGCAGATTGGGTGCTTAACTGGGTGTCGCGAGATGGCGAGATATTGAAGTTTGCGCAGGAGTGTCAGCATCAATCAGGCAGAATTGCATGGCGCTACCCAAATACGGATGAAACTCAACGCGTTTTTTTAACAAAGACTAGGTAGGGGTAGAGAAATTAGTCAAACTAGTTTAACCTTAGGCGCGCCTGTGTCTGGATATCTCACTCATTTACAAAAATTGATTTTCCTACCATTTTATCGCATTATGCAGTACGCCTGTGTGCCCTGCCCGTGCATTAGTCTGAAACTAGCAACTATTGGCAGTTATCAATTAAGAAATGTAATCCAAGGCACAAGTCTCAACCAAGCTACATTTATTCGACCAACTCAATGTACGTGAGTCAATCAAGGGGATTTAAAGCTCTTTGCTCGCCTATGGCTGGATTATTTTGAAATTGGTGTTTTCATAAGGGCTGCCCAACTACAGTTTAATATTCGCAGAGTCTCTAGCGTGATGGCAAGGGGCTATCAAGGGTATTTAATGGGGGAATAGCACTTAACTTTACGTAACTTACCGTTGCGGCTTTCAATCGTGCTAAAATACAGCTCTGCGTCTACTTATGCCACAGTACGTTTCGGATATAAAGCAGTTGAAAGATGTCATTGTGACGCTTCCATTATCGTTCAACTCTAAGCTTGATAGAAGATCTATGAAACTGAAACCAATCAAAGAGACTTTAAAACGTAACTCGAAATGCTTGAAGAGAGATGCCTGAATTCTCAAGCTCCAAAATCATCTTTTGAAGTATCAGCCTTAGCAACCCCCCCTTGGAAATACTCGGTGAGACATTTTCTGGCGGCATCCACGGCGTTTATATCTTCAATAGTGGTCGGGACAGTGACTTCTTTATGATTTTCGCAATTGATAGCATTGGTCAAAAGCTCTCGCAATACTTGGTGAAGAATTTTGCCTGATCGTGTCTTCGGGATGATTCCAGCGCCTTGTACCACCCCGGCAAGAGTCGCAATTGGCCCGACATGTTGACGAACTAATGACTGAATCTCAGTGTACATTTGACCATTTACCTTTGGCGAAGAAGCCGATACAGCCGAAGAAAACGTCACGAATGCAAATGGCAATTCTCCTTTGATAAGGTCCGGAATGCCAACTACACATGATTCGGAGATAAGAGGGTGATTGGCAATGGCTTGCTCGATAGCACCTGTTATGTAGTGATATTTGTCAGTACTTGTGCATTTTTATACCCTCTTGATGAACATGAACCAAACAAAAGCAAGAAGGTAACTCTGGAGACACGTTTGTGCGATCGCCATGCGGACGTGAGCCTTCAAATAAAGCAGACAGAAGATCCAACTTGTACTCACCATTCGATAGCCTATGTCCACTGACATTTAGTAAGTCATCGTTTCGGCCCATCACGTAGATGTATCCATTTGCATCCTTAAGTCCAAAATCTCCTGTATCCATCCATAGACCATTGAATCTTCTCAAATATGCATTATAGAATCTTTCCTTGTCATTCCATAAGGTGCATAGTGCCGTGGGCGCTAATGGGAGCCGCAGCACAATATTTCCCAATACACCGGCCTCCTTCTCGCAACCGTCATCATCAACTATGCACACGTCATAACCTGGGAGGCTTTTTCCAGCGCTACCTAATGGAGCTGGAGACTCACAGTTCCCATGGATTAGCTGATTACCTTCTGCAGCAGACTTATGCGAATTGAATGCAACGCCAGTAATGGGTGATCCCACTTCTGTAGTCCACCATGTATCAAAAACTCGTGACGCTGGGGCACCGAACTCGTCAAGCATCCGCTGAAAACTCACGACTAAGGCCGGTTCTGCATGCTCGCCAGCCAAGAATATACTTCGTAGGCTGCGAAGGCCACCCCTTTGACCAATGTTAGACTGCAATAGGCCAGACGGGTCGTCTCTTCTGATGACTCGTAGAGACGTAGGGGCTGTGTATAAAATATTTACACGATACTCCTCCACTATCCGCCAGAATGCGGATGCGTCTGGCGTGCCGACTGGCTTGCCTTCATATACTACTGTCGCAGCGCCAACAAGTAGTGGACAATAAAGCATATAAGAGTGCCCCAAAGCCCAGCCAATGTCTGAAGCAGCAAATATGACGTCTCCGGCACCTTTGATATTAAATAGATTGGAAGCGGAGAAGTGTAACCCAACCGCGTGCCCTCCGGCATCTCGTTGAACGCCTTTGGGGGACCCTGTGGTACCAGAAGTATAAAGGATGTATATGGGATCGGAACTCTTCACAGGCACGCAGGCGGCTTTTATGCCTCTCTCTCTCGCCGATCCCGCAATATGCTGCCAACATATCTGATTGCGTTCAATTACAAGTGGCTCCCATGGGGCTTGGTTTCTCTGCCATACAATGGTCATGTCTGGTTTGTGGGTGCTCATCTGTACAGCCTCTTCAACCAGAGGTTTATACCGGATTGCAGGTTTTGTTCCCTCGATGCCGCAAGAGGCTGTCAATATTGCGATAGGCTTGCACCCTTCAATACGATCAGCGAGGGCGCGCGGGGCAAACCCACCGAACACGGCCGAATGTATTGCCCCCAGACGATTAACCGCCAAGAAACCGATCAGTGCTGCTGGAATATTTGGCACTGTAAATTGCATTAGCTCTGAAAACTTTTTGATCGCCTAAACACAAGTTGACTTACTGTAGAATAGGACGACATCTCCTTTCTTTATTCCGAGTTCTTTTAGTGCACCGGCAAAAGTTTCCACCTCGTCCAACATTTGTTGATAGCTGTATCTCTGTTTTACGCCTGTGACGGGACTGTCGAAATAGATAGCGACATTGTCTCCTCGCCCATTTTCAACGTGTCTGTCGATACAATTGTAACATGTCGAAATTTCTCCACCAGGAAACCAGGTCCAACTATCATATCGAGCTCCAGATGCGGTGATTACTTTGCTAAGCTCTAGGGCTTCTTTGAATTGACTATGCCAATGCAAGAAAGATGCTTGCTTTAGCCAGAAATTTTGATAATCCAAATTGATTCTCGAATTCGGGCCTCGTCGCTTGACAAGGATATCATCAAGACATGGTTGGCGAATAATGCGCTCTGCTCCTAACAGCCATTTTTGTACCTTATTTTTTACGAAAGATGTCACGCAACGAAGGCTAATCTTCTGATATTAATTAGAACGCGAAAATCTCTATATATTACATGAGGATCAAGCAAAAAGTGAGAGCTCACCGCAGATGTATCTCGATTGGGTTTTTCCATATTGATGCGAATCAGATATATGTCCAACGACAAAGAGAAATAAATAATACACCGAAAATAAGTCACAACGTAGCCGGCTCGTGTTAGCAATTGAAGCGCTAGTTATGGTTATTTTAACTTTTTAACTTATGTTCGATCTCACACTGGTCTTGATGTTCGCGCGCTTTCCGACGTCGATCAGCTGGCTCTGCGTACTTTAGTTACTACATATGCCCCTTCTCACTAATACCCACTCCTAGGAGTGATTTATGACATGTTTCCTTACTCCGCAGATTCGTGGCCCTTCTTTATTTTTGAAGCCCCTCGTCGCTCCACATCCATTTATTAACGAGATTTGCTCAATGTCGGGATATTCAGTTTTTGGTCAGGAATGACTTGACAGATCAAAACTTTATGCGGGCCACATAAAAAAAAAGGGTACAAGGATTACTGGTAGTATAGTCTTGAATCAATGCGCCAAGGTGGCTTCTTTGTTTATGAGCGGAGTACCCCTGCCGTCGGTGTCGTAGGTGACGCCCATCGGCAATGAGGGTTGAGCCTACTCCACATAACTACATTACTAATGGATAAGATTCGAAAGTGGAGAAACAGGGAGCTTTGTTGGTCAATATTACTTACTCATTCTGCAACATCTTGTCGGCCACCCCCCTTACCTTGACCACCATTGTATCCACTAGAGCCAACGCTGTACAATGATTTTATGTGTATGCATCCTCATGCCATGTTGCTGTTACTGACTTTGGGCAGTCAGTGCATTGAAACACGAGACCGACGCAAAGTCTTCTTTTAATTGCCAGTAATCCATGGCATTAGTAGACTCGAGCAGATAACCGATGGCGGCCTTGGTTCTTTTGTTGGGATTTCTGTCCGTTAGACCGCATTTCTTGTAGAGTAACTACCCAGTAACTGTATTAGTGGCAAGTTTCTTCCGGTAGAACATGTGTGGACAAGCGCACAGATCAGTCAAGAAGAGGCCTGGTGTTCCGAGTCTTCGGTTTGTATTGGGAAGAATTTCATCATCATTGAGTATTCTGCTTGGTGAATACAATGTCTATCTTGAATATATTAACCCATCTTCCTTCTAATTAATGCAGCAATTTCCCTGCTCGCATCCACACCTCTCGGGCACTGATGCTTACCCTTATGTCTAATCACATCCCGCGTATTTTAATCACACATATCTTGAAGAAGCATGCCCTGATCAAAGAAAGGATCACCCTCACCGATTACATGAACTGTAGGAGTATCTATTAACGCACTCTGAACTGAGGGATGAAATTGAAGAAGAATGTCCACTCCAGCCGGCGGTATGTTGGCTATGCCGCTTAAATGTTCAGAGTAAGGAGCAATAGTGTAAAGATTAGCCAACACTGCTGCCTCAGGATCGTTGAACCAATCATATGTGTTCTTCATCTGTGGTTTCACGTCGTGCCGTACGGCATGGAGTGGGAAACTGTCGCGTTTGGTGATTGTGAGTGGTCCGGATCCAAGTCGCGACGGCAGTACGCCACAGATGAAAACTGCTACTCTAAGTGATTTCAGGCTCCGATGATGCCTGTAATTTGCGAGGACTGTACTCGCAAGACCTGCGCCCTGAGATACTCCCAGAATCCCGTCAAATGGTCCATCTTGCTGCAGGACATGGAGCACCCTATCAACGGCAGCTTGTACTGCATTTGCGGTGGGGTGATGATAGTAACATAGATAAGGACCGACTCCTAGTAAATCCTGGTCTAATCTTCTGTTAAAGAAAAGAACTTTGGTTAGGCCTTAAGTCGTGACTTACCATGTCGCATGAGAGCCTTTTCTTCACCGTCGAGAAAGTTAAACTCCCAAGAAGGGGGAAGGAATGACCTAATGCATGATAATTGATACTCAAGGATTTTAGAGTTGGTAGCATAGCCATGAAGACAGAGTATGCGCATTTTGACGGACAAATATTTTCCCTTTCAAACACACGGATCAGCGTGCCACGAACATGGACGAAGACTTTTTGAAGATAAATGACGGGATGCAAAGTGGATAGCGACTATTCGATTTTGTGTCCATCAGATGCCAAAATTTTGTGTCGTTACTATCTCGTGAGACGCAGCTATTAGAAGAAGGCCTTACTATTTTTAATTTTTATTCAATTAGGCGAGGATAAAACAGATAGACGAAACTGCGTAACACAGTGCTGGTGCATGGACTACGACATGCAACATGGGAACAGTTACGTGATGCGCCAAGACGGCATTGTGATAAGCTCACATGAGAACGCACAATATGGCAGGTAGGCTGACAGTAACTATGCTGGTTTTGTCGTAATTCTGTGGCGATTTGCCACATCCAGAGTCATGATATGACTTTCCTTAGACCTGTACTTAGTAAGCAGTCTGGATGACGAAAGACCTCATATAATAAAAAAAAAAAGGGCAAGGCACAAGGGTTCATTACGGCTATTACATTTATTCGAGAATTGGAATGACGGTCGTGGATCAGTAGGCACCGAACGTACATGAGACATCCTTGAACCGCGTCTAGTAGAGGAGCGGAGACCAGTTACGTGATGGGTCGCAAGGGTCGTTAGTAAGATAGTGCTTATTATGTAGTGCTTTGAATCACGATGTTTTTCCACTATGAGGGAACAGTGGATCCACACCCCCTTTCAGAATAATGGGATATGAAGATCATTAGTCATATCCTGTTTTCTTGTTCTTCACGTAAACGAAACTGGATACTTTGCGCCGCCGATATAACGCTTGTAGCCATCACCTCCACCAGATCTACTCCAAAATGACTATTTACTACAGATGGGTTCAGTGAATCATGAGAACACGGGAGGCGCCAAGCCATAGGATAGCATGCAAGATATGTATCGATCATAAGTCATGTGAAATGTCTTCTCTGCAGAGTTGGTGAGTACTATGACGTATAGAGTGGGGAAGGACAATCGCCCTGTCGGTCTTGGTAAGTCAGGTATGAAAGGATTGGATGAAAGTCAGTCATGGCAAGCACAATGTGACTGGCAGTTAATGCACCTATTACTTTGAGTCTATATGTGTGCATTCCTATGCAAAATGAGTTGTATCTTCATATAGTGGTGATTCTCGTGTGCGAATTCAACATCTATCTCATAATATGATTATTCCAACTACAAAGCCCTCAATTGTTTCATAACTGCCGTTTTGACTTGATACCAGAACATCTCATCGTGATGAATGGCCATGTTGAATCGTCACCGGAGGCGCCTATGCCAATTGCCATTGTTGGCATGTCGTGCAGGCTCCCTGGTGAAGCAACAAATCCCGATACGTTCTGGGACATGATTTTGAATGGCAGGAATGCTCTTACAGAGGTGCCTAAGAGTAGGTACAATATCGATGCCTTTTATCATCCGTTCAGCAAACGCACAGGATGCACGTATACACGAGGTGGCTACTTCCTCAAAGATGACATTGAGGTTTTCGACGCCCCCTTTTTCTCGATCACCGCATTGGAAGCTCGAGCGATGGATCCTCAGCAGAGACTGGCCTTGGAGCTGTCCTATGAAGGTCTTGAAAATGGTTCGTAACTCACATTCTGCCTTATTGAGCGGCGAGCTGATGAAAAAAGCTGGCATGAGTATTAAGGACGTGGCTGGGACGTCCATGGGGTGCTACTTTGGCGTATTCAGCCGAGATTATCAGGTCCTGCGAGGTATGTGTTAATCTTCTACGTACTTTAAAAATCCTAACAGCAGGCAACAGCTCATGATTTTGATGACGTACCGTAAGTACAACTGTATCATCTATCGACCGACGTAGTCTTGATCACTCACCTAGTCTAGCTCGTACGATGTAACTGGCTTGGGGTTCAGCATGATTTCCAATCGTGTTTCGTGGTTTTTTGACACTAAAGGTCCCAGCATTACTCTCGACACGGCTTGTTCGTCATCTCTTGTGGGCCTCCACCTGGCGTGTCAAAGTATTAGGAATGGAGAAATTGACTCGGTTGGCATAGAAACTTATCTCTGGTAATTACTTAGCTAATTATTATCTCAGGCTATCGTCGGAGGGGTGAACGTCATACTTATGCCCGAACTTCAATCTTCCATGTCATACATGAATTTTCTAAGTCGCGACAATAAGTCTCAGGCCTTTGATGAGAAGGCTAATGGCTTCGCTCGCGGAGAAGGGACAGCTGTGGTTATTTTGAAGCCTCTTGAGAAGGCTATACAAGACGGCGACGTCATTAGAGCCGTTATCAGATCCACTGGAGTAAATCAAGATGGCAAAACTCCTGGTACTTGGCCCCTACATAATGCAGGAGCTTCTGTGTGCTAATCACCCAATTGAACAGGTATTACCATGCCGTCTGCAAGGGCTCAAGAAGAGTTAATTAGATCCACGTATGCATCCGCCGGTCTCGATTTTAAAGACACACAATATGTAGAAGCTCACGGAACTGGTGCGTATTGCTGCAAACCGAGTCGTGGTTCAGAACTAACGGATAAGCAAGGTACCCCCGTTGGCGATCCGATCGAATGTTCTGCAATCGGAGCTACACTGGGCCAATCGAGATCCAAAGATAAGCCACTTTTCATAGGGTCTGTGAAGACAAACATTGGTCACACTGAAACGGCATCCGGGGTGGCAAGCCTCATCAAGGCAGTATACATGCTTGAAAAAGCAACTATGCCGCCGAATCTTTGGTTTGACAAGCCAAACCCGCAAATTCTTTTCCAAGAATGGAACTTGAAAGTATGGTCCCTTGCACTTTGTAACGTATACTGTGAGAAACTAAGCGTGACACAGGTTCCAACAGAAATACTCTCATGGCCAACCGAGGGACAAAGACGTGTCAGTGTGAATTCATTTGGCTATGGCGGCACCAACTCACACTGCATACTTGACGACGCGCTCCACTTTCTGAAATCGCGGGGCCTAGTAGGGTTTCATAATTCTTTGGAGCGTAGTGATGCCTCTTTGAGAAAACAGCCCTCAGTGCCTCTGGGTGAATTTGGAACCAACTCAATTTCAACGAACTCTGAGCAGGTGACCACTAGCCAAAGTTCCAAACTCCCATCGACAAATTTGGTCACCGAAATTGCAAAGGAAAATAGCTTTGAGCGTGTAAATCGTCTTGTTGCTCAAGTATCACCTCCGAGAGTTTTGGTGTGGTCATCAAGTGACGAGCAGGGGGCAGCGCGGGAAGCTCACAAATTGGCATCATATGTTGCGTCAAAATACACTCCCGAAGCCAAAAATCCCGAAAGAGATAATGAGTTTATGGATCGACTTGCGTTTACTCTTTGCAGGAGACGGAGTAAACTACCGTGGAAATCATTCGTCTTGGCGTCAAACATCCAGGAAGCTCAACGTGCTCTAGACACCGCCCCCAAAGCTCTTTGGGAGTCTAAGGAGCCACCAATATGTTTTTTGTTTACTGGCCAGGGAGCTCAATGGTACGGGATGGGACGTGAGCTTCTCGTTTTCCCCGTCTTTCGGTCCAGCTTGGAGGACGCTGCGTTATTTTTCAGAAGCGAGGGTGCAGCATGGGATCTGATTGGTAAGTCTGCAGTGTCCAATATCGGAGGCGATCTCTATTTTCTGACATATTATAGATGAGCTGCTTGCCGAAGAAAGCCAAACTCGTATTAATGAGCCCATTATTAGCCATCCCGCTTGTGTTGCATTGCAAGTGGCTCTCGTCGACCTTTTGGTCTCCTGGAATATTCAGCCATCAATCACAATTGGACATTCCAGCGGAGAGGTCCCGGTAAAAAAATCTTTCCGATACGTGAAATCTTTTTGATTCTAACTTATTTTGGGTTAATAGGCCGCGTACGCTCGAAAGGGCATATCACGGGAATCAGCTTGGAGGGTTGCCTACCATCGTGGTCGTCTGGCTGCTACCATTACCAGAAATGGCGGTATGCTAGCTGTCGGTGTTGGAGAAGAAGAAATCGAGCCTATTATCTCTCAATTTGACGATGGCAAAATCCATATTGGATGTTTCAACAGCCCAACAAGCCTAACACTTTCTGGTGATCCCGAAACTATATCAGCAACCCAGAAGATATTGGAGGCCAAAAACATATTCAACAGGCGATTAGCTGTCACGAAAGCTTATCATACCCATCATATGAATGAAGTGAGGGACAGATACTTGGGGTCACTAGAAGGAATTCTAGCTGCGGACGACGTCAACCAGGTAGATGTACAAATGTTTTCTTCCGTCACCGGCGGGTTAATCGAGCCCCATTTGTTAGATCAGCCGATTCACTGGATGTCGAATCTGCTCGAGCCTGTCAAATTCAGGCATGCTATGGAGGCAGTCATAGATTTTGCATCTGAAGGCCAGGACTCGCAAAAAAAGGTATTGCCTTATTTAATCCTTGAGATTGGCCCTCACTCTACCCTCCAGCTTCCAGTGAAGCAGATATTGCTGCAGCAAGGGATTAAAGAGTCGGATTTCTTCTACACTTCTCTTTTGATCCGGAAAAATGACGCTGTAAAAACGGCTTTGACTTCAGCCTCCTTATTATTCCAACAGGGTTGCCAAGTAGATCTGAATCAAATCAACAGCCCAAATAGATCTACGCGACTCGCTCCACTCGTCGACATCCCACCATTTTCTTGGAATCACGCTACAAAATACTGGCATGAGTCTCGCTCATGTCGAGAGTTCCGATTTCGAAAGCACCCGCGCCATGACTTCCTTGGCGCTCGAAGTGAACATTCCAGCTCACAACAACCAAGTTGGAAAAATTTCATACAATTGTCCAATATGCCGTGGGTCGAACATCACCGAGTCCAATTCTCAGTTCTCTATCCTTTTTCTGGAATGCTCGTTATGGCAATCGAGGCATTGCGCCAAACAGCAATAGAAGGGAAGGAAATCAAGGGCATCCGGTTTCGAGACGTTTCAGCTGAAACGGCACTCGTGATATCGCGAACTGAAGGCATTGAAACTAAATTTCAACTGAGACCTTATCAAACTAGCTCACGCGATCATAACCCGTGGAAGGTGTTCACAATATCAAGCCGAGATGCCCGAGGAACCTGGACACAGCATTGCTCCGGGCTCGTAATTATCGAATATCACTCACCTATCAATCCTGCATTCATAAGCGAGGAGGAAGCCACGTCAAATCGTTTTAGAGACGAATACAATCGTATTAGTAAATCTCATGGCAAACAGAACGATATTCATGAGTTTTACAGATCGGTCAGTCTATTACGATTATACGCCATTTTTTCTTCAATTTGTGTGTCCAGCTAACCACCCTGATAGATGGCTGATATTGGTCTCGAATGGTCTGGTGTATTCAAGAACTTGATCCAAATGAGTTCCGACAACCATGAAGCACATTGTGTTCTCGAGATTCCAGATACGAAAATTGCCATGCCGGAACAATTCGAAAGTGATCACTTAGTGCATCCCGCGACACTTGATGGAGTTTTTCAAATGATCTTGCCCGCTTTCAATATGAAGGGAGTCAAACTCAGCAATGCCAGAGTGCCGCGATTTGTTGAAAACGTGTACATATGCGCCAAACTTGCCAACAAAGCGGCTCAAGACAAATTGTATGGCTTCTCAAAGGTGTACGCGGCCACATCCCAACAATCAACTGGCAGCATTGTGGTGTCGGATAAGGAGTGGCAGGAGCCCCTTGTCGTGGTCGAAGGTTTAAAATTACAGGACATTGGTGACCATTCAGAGGTATCATCAAATGAAGCTCAAGATACATCAAAAATTGGGTTGCATCAAGTGTGGGACGTCGACCTGGACTTGCTGTCATCTCAAAACCTCACAGCATTGCTCACCCTACATCTTCTTGAGGTTCCGGAACCGGATATTAACATTCTATATGACTTGGAGTTAGCAGCCTTCGTCGTATGCAAGCGAGTGCTTCGATCATTCCGGCCATCCGACGTGACCAAATTCGCACATCATCATCGCTTGTTCTTCGAGTTTATAGAACAACAGAGGGAGTTAGCAACGCAAGGAAAGCTACCATACCAATCATTGGCCAAAGACGGATGCGACTGGCTTCACACGGATGAAGAGTTTGATAGGAAGCTGTTCGATCGCGTGTCCAGAGCAACTATAGATGGTAAACTGCTGTGTCGTGTTGCGGCTGTCATGAATCAAATTCTGGAGGGCAGGGTGAAGCCGCTACAAGTTCTGAAAGAGGATGGCTTGCTGCAAGAATATTACAACAACTATGTTGGATTTGAGAGGGTTTCGGTTGCCTTTTTTCAGTACGTGCGCCATGCAGCGCATAAAAGACCATTACGGATCCTAGAAGTCGGAGCCGGCACAGGTGCAACGACCAGAGTTGTCCTTTCAGCTCTAGGTGGCAATGAAGCATCCAAGGGGAAGCTAGTAAAGTATACCTTTACAGATATTAGTAGTGGGTTTTTTGAGGCGGCCGCAAAGGAATTTGCCGAATGGTCGGACTTCATTGACTACAAAGTTTTCGATATCGAGAACGACGCCATTGATCAAGGGTTTGAACCAGAATCCTACGACATAGTCATCGCCTCGAATGTCATTCACGCCTGTTCTTCTATAGAACAAAGTTTGGCTCAGTGTCGCAAGGTCTTGAGACCGTAAGTTATCTACCGCAATTTCTGAAAGACAAAGAAATTAACGTTGATGTGAATACAGCGGAGGTGCATTGCTTTTGGGAGAAGTAACAACTCAGGTTGCCCGAATGTCAGTGGTATTCGGCCTACTCCCAGGCTGGTGGTCAGGTGAGTCTTATACGAAAAACCTTATCCATTTCCACTCTTTGGATGATGTGTTCATGAGCAAAACTTGAGGGATCATTTATTGTCGTGACGAACTGGGGAAACTAGTCACGCCAAGATTCATTCACTAACCACATGTCAGGTGCCAATGACAACCGTAATAACGGCCCCAAAATCTCCGAGGCGGACTGGCATTACCGCCTTCAAAAACAGGGATTTGGAGGAGTTTTCGCATCCTTCCACGACGATAGTCGAGAGGTTTTCTCGAGCTCCCTAATCGTGTCAACTGCAGAGCCGCGGAAAAGTCGTTCTGTGCCTCAAGATGTGCTCGTTATTTTGCCTCCTTCGGTCGAACCACCTGTCAAGGAGCTCGCACGTCTTCTCTCGCAGAAACTGACCTCTCAGTCATCGAAAGTTGAGGTTGTTCAACTGCACAAGATAGGAAGTATTGATCTAAGCGAAAAGGTTTGTATCGTGGCAGTCGAAGCTGAAAATCCGTTGTTATACGATATGAGCAGTCATGATTTTGAATCTGTCAAGCATCTCATTCTTCACTGTTCGAGCTGCCTGTGGTTGACAAAGGGGGCCGCAGAAAACAGCGAGAACCCTGAGTCTAGCCTCATCACCGGCCTAGCAAGAAGCATACGCGGTGAAAACCCTTCAGCAAGATTGGCTACTTTGGATCTCGATCCTGCATCTGCCATAGCCAATAATGCTACATGTGAAACAATCCTCGAAACTCTGACCGTGATCACAGCCGACATGAATCGCGACTGGGAATTTGCAGTACGAAGTGGCATGCTTCGGGTGCCACGACTCTTCGTTGACCAAGAAGCTACTGGCGTATTGGACTCAAAAACGGCCATTAGAACCACCGAGATCGCACCCTTTGGACTCAATAATCGCGCTCTTGCGCTTGAAATAACAAACCGCTCAGCCCTCGATGGCATCCAGTTTGGGGACTGTAATGAGTACTACTCGCCTCTTGGGGAATTTGAAGTAGAAATCCAAGTTAAGGCGATTGGAGTAAACTATAAGGATGTCTTGATCATGCTAGGTGAAGACCAACAGGGAAATGCAGGCTTTGAAAGCAGTGGAGTCGTCAGCCGGGTTGGCAAGAGCGTGGATACTGTGGCTCCGGGTGATCGCGTTGTCAGTGTTCGGCCAGGATCATATCGAACATATGTGCGCAACCACGAGCAAATGGTGAAGAAGATCCCAGATTCTATGTCTTTTGAGGAGGCGGCATCCCTTATGGTTGTTAACACAACTGCTTGCCATGCTCTCTTTGATATGGCTCGCCTGCAAAAACATGACAAAATTCTCATACACGCAGGTGCCGGCGGTCTAGGGCAAGCAGCCATTGCAATAGCAAAACACGTTGGAGCCGAAATATTTGTCACCACATCCAACGAGGTGAAGAAGCGTCACCTTATGGAAACTTACGGTATTGATGAGCAGCATATACTCAACAGTCGAGACTTGAGCTTCCTTGCCGGTATCAAACGACTGACGAACGGCAAAGGCGTAGATGTTGTGCTTAATTCGCTTTCTGGTGAAGCACTTCAACATAGCCTTCGCTGTCTCGCGCCATTCGGTCGGTTCATCGAAGCTGGGACAAAAGACATGGGTAAGCCAATCATCTTTGGGCCTCTTCCTGCCCCGTCCTTCGAGGCAATGACTCTAATCTACTACATGCAGCCAGCAATTCGGCGCTTCACATGGCACCGTTTTTGCAAAACATCTCGTTTTATGCCGCAAACATGTTCTTCACTACAAAGGCAAGGCCAGCTGTCTTCAGTCAGATCATGTCTGATGTAATGGAATATCATGCAAAGAGCATTGTGAGACATGCCAAACCGCTGAGAGTCATGAAATTATCTCAAATTGTTGAAGCATTCCGGACTATGCAAGCTGGGAATAACATAGGGAAAATAGTCCTGACTCTAGAGGAGGACGATATGGTTCCTGTGAGTCTACACCAGTGTAAGCAATATGACTTCTTCGTTCTAGATACTAATCCAAGCTTTTGTACAGGTTGCCCCTCCCCGTCCCAAACTGATGTCTTTACCTTCAGATGCAACTTACCTCATCCCAGGTGGCCTTGGTGGTCTCGGTCGGTCGTTTGCGACGTGGTTAGCATCCAAAGGCGCAAAATATATAGCTTTCATTTCGCCCTCAGGTGCCACCAAGCTAGCAGCTAGAGAGTTCCTGGAGAAACTCAACAGTTTGGGCGTACAAAGTAAAGCCTTTAAAGGTGACCTTGGTGATGTATCACAGCTTTCGCAGATCTTGGATACTCTGCGGGCTGAGTTTCCACCCATTCGAGGCGTCGTTACATTTGCTATGCAGCTTCAGGTCAGTCATGCCGCACCAATCGAGATAATACCGGTTCCCATCCATGAAGACATGAAGGTTACTAAATTTGATGAACTAGGACGTGTTTTTCGAGAACATGACGTACGAAAACTTCAGGACAGCCATTCGCCCAAAAGTTCTAGGAACAAAATATCTACATGAACTCTTGCCCAAAGATCTCGACTTCTTTGTGTCGATATCTTCCATGGCAGGGACAATAGGTACAAGAGGACAGGGCAATTACAATGCTGGTAGGTTATATGGAGCATTTCCGTAATGACGGCTTCAGCGGCGTGCGCAGACAATTACTAAGAAGCAAAATAGGAAATGTATATCAGGATGCTTTGGCGAGACATCGTCACGCAATCGGCTTAAATGGATACAGCATAGGCCTGGGTTATGTCACTGACGCCGGTTTTGTTCAGCGAAACGACATCCCCATAAATACCGGTTGGACAGAACTTTGCGTCGATGACCTTCTCCGGGTTTTGGAGGCAAGTTTTTCAGGCTCACTTAAGTCTGAGACTATTGTTGGACTTGCCACAGGGGGACAATTACGACAACGCGGGGACGAAGATCCGTTCTGGTTCCGAGACGGTCGCTTCGATGCAGTTCGGGTCTACGGCACACAGCAGACCGAGTCTGCTGGGCTGCTCAATTATGATGCGTCTGCCGCGGACGAATTCGATCAGAAGCTCGCGGCTGCGGAGACTCTTGATCAAGCAACATCAATCGTTTGTGACGGTTTGGTATCCAAGTTGGCCAGGTCTATGATGATGACCCCAGAAGAAATAGATACTAGAAGGCCAGCGAACAGCTACGGGGCGGACAGCCTTGTAGCCGTGGAAGTCAGGACTTGGGTTATAACCGAGGCTAGAAGCGTGGTATCGGTTTTCGACATCTTGGGTAGTGCGCCTCTTGTTGACTTGGCTCGGTCCATCACCTTAAAGTCAAAACTGGTTTCTTTTGTCGAATAAGGCTTTGGGGGAAAGGTTTCTAGATTCTCCGATGCTAAGCGCAAAACAGATTTTAGCGCCGCTATATATCTTGTTTATAATGTTCACTTAGTGTGTCCCCTCTCCTTTAGGTCTTCTTGGTTGATACACGTAGCATCAGTCCATATGTGTACGTCCTTAGACGCAAACCTGATTAACAGTAGGGCCTTATGCAGGTTTGTTCGGACGCGGACCGGGAAGCTATCCATAATAATAATGGGACCGTCATCACTTGTGGTCCCCATGCCGGGGACAGTTTAATTGAGCCATTTCGTTCACATTGTCTAATTGACCCTTTTAATTTGAACGCCTACTATAGATACAATTAAAGCTTATTATTAATAAAATCTATTACCTAAATAGCTATTTAAGCTATATAATAATTATACTTTTTTTTATCTTTTTTTTTTATAAATTTTATCTTGTTTTTGGTCGCTAAGGCATTATCTCTTGCGGAGTTAATGCCACCTCGATGGCTCAGTTAAACTGTCCCCCGCTTGGTCCCCATTCATTGGACAAAGCTTAATATAGCCGTTTGTGGAGCTCTTGGTGGACAAGATTCACGCTACCCTGGTTAGCGCCAGAGCCTTGTCGAAGATAAAACAATGCGGATCTCAGTTAGTAACCTCAGGGGCGGTACTAGACGGCAAATAGACTAACAGACATATTAAGCGAGCTAGAGTGATTAACCTATAACTAACCATAGCTTTAATATCCGATCCAACCCTTTTTCAGCACTAGCTACGGAGTACTCCGATTGAAATTATAATGCCATGTCAAGGCAGTTTTGAACAACTAAAGACCTGCTTTAATGCGGGGTTAATAAGTTTAACATGCTATTAGTTACTTAACGGAAGTCCCGAAAGTGGCAGGCGGTCAACTTTAGTTCGCCCATCAGATGAGACGGACCTGTGGATAACGGAGACGGGGTTTTTAGCGGCTCATGCGCAAAGGCATCTCGCGAGTATAATACACGGACGCCATTCAGCTATTATAAGGCTTGGCGAGCTATTTATAGTATATATATGTTTGCCTTATGGCTGAGACTTTAGCTGGGAAGTTCATGCGGTGCAAACAAACGAGGCGGATGTCTACGGAGTGCTGCATGTAAATGTAGCCCTCGAAGAGAGTCGAGTTAGAAGTCTCCCACTTTTTGGGCTGCCTCTGACAGCAGCGCACAGATCATGCAGTAACGGTGTGTGGCTCAGCAACGTGCGCTGAACTTCTACGCGCACTAGACTTAGAGTCGGTTTTGACGGTTTATGCTAGTAACCAGCCAAATTTAGCTGATGTTAGTAGTATTGCTGCCTAAAACTGCTACTACCTAGGTGGTACACGCGTCTCACAGCAATGGCACAGTACTAGCCACAGTCTGTCACTGCAGCGGCCTCGTGGTCAGCGGCTAAAATCGCTTCATCACCCACATATTTTTAACCCCTAGGGGCGAAAATGTACGCTCTATAGCCTCTCTCTCTCTTCTCCACCCTATATTTATTTTGTTGTTTATTTATTTATTTACTCATACATAACAGGACTATATTTAGCAGAGCTCTTGTATAGACGCTATTTCTAGCCTACATCCCTTCTAACCCTGACCCCAAAATCCAGAAAACATCCTACAATAGCCGATGCCGCAGCAGTAGCAGCATTAAAAGGCTATGATGCAGCGCAGCTATTGTAGGGTGGCCCGTCCGGGTCACTCTCTGTAACACCGCCGACTCATGCGATGATTCCTGTCACACGAACGACTACTAATGCTGTAGCCTATTTTTACTTTTTTTTTTTTTTGGCTTTGCCAATCAAATCATTTTCCTCGGCTGTTGGTCTTTCATGCCTTCAATACGTCGCCAGACATCCCCTCAACCTGATGCATAGTTAGGCTTGCTGTTGTGAGCAGACAAGTCTAGCCAAAAGCAGTCACTCCCATGACGGAACCATCTCATAAAAGAGGGGTTCCAGCATAGTTGTAGATTAATTCAATAACGACTATTACACATCTGGGAATAGTATTATTGTGATTTGTTCTATCTTCACCCCTGACATTATGACCCTTCATTACATATCCTAATTCGACGACGCAAGTTACAGAATCTAGCATCCCACTTGACGAACCCAGCACAAAATATTTGCTATTGTGAAATTTAAGATAACGCAGATCTCCCTGGTAGTGAATCGAAGCCCGTCAATTATGGTGGCTATAGAGCTCCTGTGGAGGGCTTGCAAGCCTCGTTGCCGGCATCTCAGGGATATCTCGGCCGTACTGCGGTGACGAATAAGGGGAGTGTGCGCTCCTGGGAGACGGACCTAAATGATCATGTTGTACCGGGGATGAATGTGCTGAGGGATAATGCCTCACTCCAACGGTTCCCGAATCGTATCCTCTCCAATCAGATGTCGCAACATGCTCTCCAACCTTTGGTCGCTGCTCTGTCGGTAGTCCATCCACAATAGGCGGAGTTCGGCCATTCCGGTTCTTGCGAGCACGCCTCCGGCGACGGAACAGCCAAATAGCGGGTAATACGGTGATGGCGAGACCAAATACACTACCGATTACCACGCCTGCAATGGCACCTCCCGATAGTTTGTTCCCAGAATCAGAGGAGTTATCAGCCCCGCTCGAGCTACCTGTCGCACCGGGCTGAACAGTAATAGTCTGTGTGGGGTTTCCATTTGCGTCCTTGATGACCGTGACCATAATAGACTCGATGCTGACGGGGCCATCGACCCATTGAGTTGCCCAGTCAGTCTTCGTCTCTGTTAGTGTGACTGTTGTCGTTGAATCTATTGTTGTCCAAACGGTATTAGTCGCGGTCGCTCGACGTACGATGGTGAGTCCACGGAGTGCGAGAGCCTCGGCTAGCGCGTCGAGGCTTCGAGCTGGCCGTATCACAAACGAAGCCCCGAGTCTCGCAGTTTCTAACTCCGATGAGATTTCAGTGTCCGGCCGCGTAACAAATGGCACATCGCGTTTATTAGCCGGGCTCTGGGTGATGGTCGTGTACAGAGTAGTCGTCTTGGTAGGCACCGACTGTGCCGTAGTTGTGGCAAGATAGCTGACGGTAATTGTTGCCGTCACTGTTGACAATCTGGTTGTGGCCACAGTAATTGTTACTCTGCCATAAGACTGATTTTAGCATTAAGCTACACATGTCACAGGGTATTCGTAGGGAGATAACTCACGAGGGATTAACACATGTGCGATCCTCGTTGTTGCACGTTTGATCACCATCACAGCACTATTTTGCCCAGGTCAATATCGGTGTCTACGAAGAGACGTGAATTTCACGACTTACGAAAGGCTTGCCGACGCTTGTCGCGCAGCATGTTTGCCCACGCGTGCAGCAAGCTCCGGAATCGACCCCTGTCAAAGAGCCACAGCAAAATCCATCCGGGGCGCAACAGCCGGTTGGACTCCCCTGGCAACATGGATTCGTAGAAGGGCAACACCATCCATTTGTCACTGGGCCGCAACAAAGCGCTTTGCCATTGCATCCATTTCCATTCTCCCAGGTACAGCTGAATTGTCGCCGGTTTAACTCTTGGCCGGTAAAAGGTAGTACGGTGGGCGAGGAAGCCAAGTCGGCATGGGCTCTCTTCTTCGTGATCCACCGATCGATAAACAATTGAACTTGTCGTCCGTCTGTTACATTTAGATCGTAAACGCTGTCTCTGGGGTCATGAAGACCAACCGTAGTGAGCGGGAAGGACAGAAAAAGTTGCCAGAGGAAGCCTATATAGATCCGGACAGGCATCCTGACTAGCTACGTGGTGAGTGAGAAAGCTACGGAGTATGCGTGAAGAACAAAAATCGGTCATAAGCATGGAGGTGGGGTGCTTACTTAAATTTTCCAAGCCATCGTCAAGGAGTGTACAGAGAACCTGATCCCCCTCGGCCCCCGTCACCTGTAACCTGGACCCCATTTGACTTGTACCCCTGATTACCTGTGCCCCTTTTTTTACTAACCTATAACTCTTCTGTAGAAGTTAATTATTAACAAAGTTTTAAGTAAATTTTAGTAGAAATTAATTTTATTATCACTTTTTATCTTATGAAATTTTAATTTTTTAACATTTTACATATAAATACACAAAGGGGTAAAAGGTAATCTTTGTAGAAGGAGTACAAGTTAGCTGAGAGTGGTACAGGTTACAAGTAAAGGGGGCAAAGGACGACCAGGTTATGTGTGCACTTTTTATTTGCAGGTTAATCATGCACTTAACCCTGTCCAAGCTGAAAGGTGCATGACAGCCTGATTTGCTATGGCGTACAGCCTACGTTGCTATTGGCGTGGCGGCGACGAAACTATTTATATTTACTAGATTATTATCCAAGAGAACACCAAGCCACGTAAGATAAATACGCTAGTTAAAAGCCATGTAAGCACTACTCATGGCTCATGCACCCAGCAGCTTCAATCTCACCGGGAAGAAGCCCCAACCAAAAAGCGCATGATAACTTAGTTTGCCCTGCGTATAGCCTGCGTTACTATTGGCGTGGGAGCCCAGGAAACGACCGTGTTTATTAAATTGTTATTCGAGAGAACACCTAGCCACGTAAGATACATACGCAAGTTAAAAGCCATGTAAGCACTACTCATGGCTCATGCATTCAGCAGTTTTAATTTCAGCGAGATGAAGCCTCAAATGAGAGCCGTATAAGCCGAAAAACATCCAAACATGATGTCAAGCTGGCTGCCGATGACGCGTTTGACCTCGTGTAGGTTTGAATCACCGTTTCTCTTGAACATGCTGAATGAATTGCAATCTGCTCCGGGAATCGATGTATCGCCGTCGTCGGGTTCCTGAAATCAACCGTACTATCCATCACGGCCCAGAGCGATCAGTGTGTCATCGGACCCATGATTTACACGGCGCTCCAGCGATAAGCAGAGACCAATCGAGTGGTGTTGGATTACGCGTGTGTGTGTGTGTGGGTGGATGTGTGGGTACACGGGCTGTGAGAGAAAGGTTACGGGGCCTCTGGGCCTCAGGCAGAAATTCAAGACGGAAGTGTCAGATTATAAGGGTATTTATAGGGGGATTTGGACGGGACCGTCAGATGAGGGATTCTACATCCATTATCACAGTAACACAGCTCTTCCCAGGAATGCAAACAAATTTGAACCTCTCTCTTCTATTCCAACAAGTGGCTTAATGGCAAACCGCACCAAGCAGCA
The DNA here is from genome assembly GCA_032433595.1 of Conoideocrella luteorostrata. Taxonomy (NCBI): domain Eukaryota; kingdom Fungi; phylum Ascomycota; class Sordariomycetes; order Hypocreales; family Clavicipitaceae; genus Conoideocrella; species Conoideocrella luteorostrata. The sequence continues at coordinate 99,334 of JASWJB010000102.1, forward strand.
TAGTTAATTATATAGAAGTCGCCCGGGTCATTCGACCCTCCTCCCTGTACTTGTGCTGCTGCTGCTGCTGCTGTTGCTGTTGTTGTTGTTGCTGCTGCTGCTGTTGTTGCTGCTGCTGGTGTTGCTGCTGCTGCTGCTGGTGTTGTTGTTGCTGCTGGTGTTGTTGTTGCTGCTGGTGTTGCTGCCGCTGCTGCTGCTGCTGCCGACGGCGGCGGCGGCGAGCACGATTGGCGGGTGGTAGCGGCGGGGGTGGTGGTGGTGGTAGTGGTGGTGGTGGCAGCGGGGGTGGTGGTGGTGGTGGTTCTGGTGGTGGTTGCGGCACGGGCACGGGCACGGGCACGGGCGCGGGCACGCCCTCCTCGGCGCCCTGCGTATACATTAGCGACAGATTCGATAATAAGATGGAGGAGGGTATATTATACCATGGCGCCGAGGGCAAGTCACAGCCAAATGGCCGCTTTTGTTGCAGTTGAAACACATTTGGTTCGCCATCTATAATAGTAAGGTTAGTTTGCTGTTGTATATATACCTAAAACAATCCATAAATTACTTTTGATGGGTTGCTTTGATGCTCTTTTGATTCTAGTTAGCACGTAGAAATGTTTTTGATCGCAGGCGTCGTACTCACTCTGCTCTGATGATGGCTGGAGAGAAAAGAAAAAAACAGAAAAAAAGAGCTCGCCTGTTATGGCTTTTGAAATATTAAACTAACCGGTTGCTAGGCGTCGACATTCAACCCATCGGTAGGCCGGGTGATAATGGGCAGATGTTGGTCCAGCGGGGGGTTACTCCTGTTCGTTTTGCATGCTCGGCGAAGCAATGCCCCGTCCCAAAAACAAATACGCGTTTTCCAGACGGAGATGCAGCCTTAAGCGACGCAAGACGCTCCTGTCCATGTGTTTTTAGAAGACAACTTAGATCTTCTCCAACGCCAAACAATCCACTCCTGTTGGGCGACAGTACCCGCTGTCATCGGAGCTTTTGCACTAAAACCGCATTCAATGGTTCTGATTGGATGATAATAGTACTTTAATCCGAGCATAACTAGCTACTCTACGCGTGCGTGCCGTGCAACAAGCTCCATTACCTGTGGGGCTTCTCTGCGGATGGAGGACACGGCGTTGACTTTGCAGAGCTTGCCTGCCACACGAGCTAAATTACACAGGGCCGACTACACGGCGCTGGCTGCGGAATACGGAGTATTAGAGTACATAGAGTTAGATTACACAGGATTGACTACACACCGTTGGCTACTCCCTACTCCGTACACAGAGCTAATTAAATAGAGTTTGCCGCATAAAGCTTGCTGCACAGCGGCTCTTACATGGCGCTGAATTAGACAGAGCTAAGTTACTCCGTATACTCCGTACAGTTCACGGGCAGCACAGCGACACCTTGCAAAACGCCATCTGCTCCGCGCCTTCCGTCCCCAACCTGCCCGGTTATGGACCAGTTGATAATCTCGACTGCACAACGAGAAGACTGAAAGAAAGTGGACAAGTGCTAACGTGTTTACGTGAACCTCGCTTCATCAAAATTTAGCTGCCAACCATGGTTCAAATTTTTGCCCGACACTCCCGTGGGTCAATGGTGCAGGCAGCGCAATGCACGCATCACGAGCACCCGTTGCAAGCCAAGTGATCATGGTCATTCGCGGCACTGTGTCGAGGTTAGATCCTAATATTCACTTATCTGCAGATGCAGCACATCTTGGCAAGCAGCTATCCAAATTTCTGCAAAGACTCCATTTGTAAGTCGACTCAGACCGTTCGGAGTTGTGACAAAGAATTCCCTCCGCTCAAAGCACTGCCTGGGAGTTTCATCGCTTTGCAATGCCAAGAAAATGGCCATGTTGCCTTGCCAAACCTTGCGGCCTAGAAGGAAAGCAGTGGTTTCATTCATGTATGCAGCACTGAAAACTTCTGTATAAATGATGATTCACTCATTTCAATTCACCCGGTCTGGAACAGACAAGGGACTGGCGGTCATGGTAGAGGTAGACTTCTTTCTATCCAGCAGTTCCATGATGGACAGTGTTACCGAATAAACCAAGTGTTGGAATCCCTCGTCAAGCGTACGAGCGATTGCGGACAAGGTCGCCTGGCCACCCTGGCGGGCTCTTTGTTCAGTTTGTCGATCAATGTATCGACGCGTGGGCGAATATCATTCCAGGATGTATTAGAGTCTTTTAGTAGGGCGCGTATTTGGAGGATCCGGCATTACATAGGTACTTTGTTGACCGAAAACACACATCCCACGACGCAATTGAAATCAAGTCAATGAGTGAACAACAACAGCTGCCATTGAATGGAGCCCGAAGGTTGAAGTTAAATTCTGCTAGCTAGGTCTGAGATATCTACTATTTAAAGGGGTAAGCAGGCACGTGATAGGTGTGAGCAAAAGCCCGCACACAATATAGAGGTTCTGCTTGATTATATAGACTGTGCACGGGTTATGCGTCCCTCCTCCTCCTCCTTCTTTATCTTCTTCTCCTCCTCTTTCTCCTCCTCCTTCTTCACCTTGTCGTGCTGCTGCTGCTGGCGGCGCCGCATATTCTTTTGGCGGCGTCCTCGGCGCCCTGCTTATACATGCATTAGCGACAGATTCGATAATAAGATGGAGGAGGGTATATATACCATGGCGCCGAGGGCAAGTCACGGCCAGATAGCCGCTTTCGTTGCAATTAAAACACGTTTGGATTGCTATCTATAATAATAAGGTTAGTTTGCTGTTGTATATATACGTAAAATAATCCATAACTTACTTTTATTTAATGGGTTACTTTGATTCTCTTTTGATTCTAGTTAGCACGTAGAAATGATTTTGATCGCGGGCATTGTACTCACTTTGCTCTGATGATGGCTAGAGAGAAAAGAAGAAAAGAGAAAAAAGAGCCTGCCCGTTATGGCTTTTGAAAACATTAAACTAACCGGTTGCCAGATCTGCTCTTTCCATGGCGTCGACATTTAACCCGTCCGTAGGTCAGGTGATAATGGGCAGATGTTGGTCCAGCGGGGGGTTGCTCCTGCCTCGTTTTGCATGGTTGGCGAAGAAAGTAGTTGGTGAAGGAAGTGGACGGCGAAGCAATGCCCCATCCCAAAAACAAATACGCGTTTTTCAGAAGGAGATGCATCATTCCCAGTCTTGAGCAACGCACGACATTGAATCCCAACATTAAATACATTAAATCCCACAAAACGTACAACTTTCAGTTTCTTGTTTTACTTTGTGCTTAAACGTTTTGTAAGTCTATATTGCACATCATGGCTGGAGAAAATAACTTCACACAGCTGCAGTTCGGTGTCGAGCTAGAAATGGTTCTTCGACCGCGAGCCAACTGCGTCACCAGATTGGTTGAAGAACACGAGTTTGACAACTCACCGGGTGCCCATCTCCCCATCATGCAGGGCGGCAATCGGGACGATAATCGCAAGGCCATCTGCGAATATCTAGAACGCCTTCTTATACTGAACTCCCTGCCGGCAAGATTATTCAACGAAGACCAAAGCGACTACACGAAATGGACTATTGACGAAGACCCCTCCATTCGAGAATAGGATCTTGCTTATGGAGTGGAGTTTTCCTCGCCTGTATACCAAGCGCTAGATATCCAACTTTGGTTGCAACAGCTTCAGTGCTTGTTTGCTATAGTTCGGAACGATTTTGAGATCTGCACAACTGCAAATGATGGATGTGCCACGCATGTTCACATCAGCCCAGCTTCTGGTTTCGACCTTAACCAGATTCGTAAGCTCTCTCGGGGCGTGTTCCTTTTCCAGGATATCCTGTCGGTCGCACCACCGTTCAACGAGTACTCTCACACTGTCCCGCTACCGCCCTCACATTATACCGAGGTAGAGAATCTTGATAAGGATAGAATTCTTACGGCAATGAATCCTCCCGATAGACCGACCAACCTTGATCCTTCTACGGATTGGGACCGCAAGTATGTGGCATGGAATTTCCTTTCCCTTGATACCCTTGGCACTATTGAATACCGCCAGGGTATATTTTCCACGTCGCCCCGCGACGCCGTCAGATGGATTACGTTGGCACTCGCTGCCGTCCATGTGTTTTTAGAAGACGACCTAGATCTTCTCCAACACCAAAGTGACGGGCAAGGTCTGCTCTCCATGCCAGATACTGCATTGGGTTGCCTCGTCCGCAATTCCGCATACTTGGCCGTTTCAGAGCCTGATCTGGAAATCCCTCCAGACTTTCTCGATTAGTCTCGATTGTTGAATATTGCCGTCACAGGGACAACGCCCTCGCCTTCGGGCTGAGAGGCCGGGGCCATCGCCTTCGGGTTGAGAGGCCAGGGCCATCGCCTTCGGGCTGAGAGGCCGGGGCCATCGCCTTCGGGTTGAGAGGCCGGGGGCCATCGCCTTCGGGTTGAGAGGCCAGGGCCATCGCCTTCGGGCTGAGAGGCCGAGCCAAACGATGTGTCCACACCTTCTCGTGGTGTTTGGCGTCAGTACCCGCTACGGGGAAACTAAGATGGACACTATTTGTAGAGTAAATGGTAGAAATGGATGAAATTGATAACGACTGATGGTTCCTAAGTTCACGGGATGCGTGCATGGAGTGTGTCTTTTCGGAGCTGTAACACACGTAATATGTATGCACCGACCTGGCAGCCGTGATTGATAGCTGCGTACCGAATTCCTGTCTTCCGCTTGACATAAGGGATGCCTTTTACAGGCTCCGCCGCGCGCCTGGCTAGGCAGATTCCTTCCCTCTTCAACATGGTCAGCATCATCCACAACAGCAGCAACGCTCCGAATTCTATCAATACTAGCTCTTAAGCTTTATTTTCGTTATTAAAATGTCTTCATTCATCCCTTGTACTCACCTTTACAGCAATCTAGTTGTTCCGCACGGCTCAGCGCTTGACGAGCACTTCGAAGGCCGCAGAATCGACGATTTACCTCCCCCGCCACAATTTGGCACATTTGACGAGCTTTAAAGAACAACTCACAAAGACCACAATTCACCCTCGCTGGTGGCTACAAAGACCTGCAGTACGTCAGTAATCATAATAACAAGGGAAGCACACTTGACAGTCGTCTGACCTTAATGCTTAGGATTTCGACAATCCAGTACGTCAAATCCTCGACCCAATTCGAATCGGACGGCAGCGGCAAGCCCGCAACAATCGTAATAACATTACTGCAATCACAAATGCTTACAGCGTACAACTCACAATTTCAGATAATAATCAAGTCGCATCATAGGCCTCTCAATCATTCGAATTACCTCCAAGACCATAGCTGCCGTCAACACGAGGGCCAGGGAGACTACTTCAAAGCGTGCGGCGCACACAAACACGGGCGGAAAGAGAAGCAGCTTCACAAGGGACACGCAGCAGTCAAAGGGCCCGTGGTCAGTGTCAGGGAAGATCAAGAGGACATGCAATTAGTATGAGAACACAATCAACAGCGCGACTGCAGGAAAAGGGAGTTAACTACCCTCTTTGTCGTCTGACAATTCTAGTGTTATTGACGAGATTCTGGTTGCAACGCCACATTCCATGAGTCAATAGATGAGTCAATCTAGTCAAGATAATTAACGGAACTCTAGATGGAAAATTCAAGTATAAATAGCAGCCTTATTCCATCTTCAATTGGATAGAAATCAAGGATTTTTGGAATATCCCGTCAAGCACGTCATCACTCACATGCCTCCCCGGGCAAGCTCCCTTTGTACATGACCTCAGCAGGCTTCCCTCCTTTCTTTCCTTGAACACGCACACAGACATCAGAGATTATTGAATATATTGATTTGCGTCTTGCTTGTACAGATACCGTCGTGCGGGACCCTGTGCAACCTACAAGGACTGTCATCCACTGCAGAGACTCACGATCCGTAGCCGCTCCGCGTGACAGTCTGTCAAACAGAGCATGTAACGAATGTCTAACAAAGCATGTCACTGATCACAGTGAGCCGGTTACAGATTCTGAACCCTGGAGATGTTGTGAGACGACCCTCCGGCTCCGATGACGGAATTCCTAGATAGTGACCATCTACAAGAAGAAGTCTAATTGCTCGTCAATTAGATAGAATACAAGGACAATTCCACTGCATTCAGACATCCATAGCTGCTCACTTGTGACATAGTCATGAGCCCGGTTTGCTACCCAAATTCCACTGCTACATTTAGTTCAATCTATCCTATCTATCCTATCCACTCTATTAATTCGATCCAATCCAGCTATTATGGATCCCTCTAATAGTCCTTCCCGACCTAAGAAAAATACCATATAAAATAAGGTTTATAGCTGCGTTGTTAACAAAGCTAACTAGCTTGCGATACCTTAGGTTGCAAAGGTCTTGTGCAAAAGTCCAGACCATTTGCTTCAAAATGCAAAACAATATACTCAATAATCTTTGATGTCTACGGAAGAAGATGCAAAGCTAAGAGAGAGGCTCGATATCGTCGTATTAATATCGTGGCCGCAGGGTGACCACGTGACACGCTCTGTGCTTCCTATTGTGCTTTATATTGTGCTTGACGGGGGATTCCAACAGATACCCTTAGCCACCACGTACAATTATCACACAAAAAGAACTAGCTCTTTTTGCGGAGCATTTGCAATGACTTACACTTCTCTTGACATACAAGCAAACTTTAAAGGCCAAAATTTTTGCTTGCACGTGACCCACGCTGAAAAACCTTAAATAACTGCCACATATATAAATTCGCCTGGGCTCACCCACAATCTACCATTTCTTTTGTCCTTCCAACAATAACCAGCAACTAATAACCTATAATAACCCTATTGCCCACACAAAACTATTACAGCTAACTCGGACTTTTCTTTCGGCTTTTCTCTCAACTGCAACCAATACAGTAACTATGCCTCTACATTCGCATCCAGCGAGGCTACGAGTCAACAAGAATCAGTTTGACAAATGGAAGCCAAATAATCCCAACATACCCTTTTTCTACTGCATCGAAAAATATAAGCGAGTTCTCTTGAAAGAACCCCACCCAGGCCGCAATTGGGTATATCCCGTAGAGCCAGGGTTATTTTCTATCGAGGTATATGAGGCTATAATTGCAAATTCTCCAGGCCATTGTCCGCTGCCTCTGGAAAGATATATTTGCGAATGCGGGGTAGCGCAAATATGTCGCTCGCGATGGCCATATGCCCCTGCAAGCGCTGCAGAGGATAAGCGCCTACGTGAGGAGCGCGACATCTGCTTTACACTGGTCTCTACGGCAGAGGCAAACCAAATCAACGATTGGATGAAGAATCATGGGATTGACATGTGTCCTTGCCCCAGAATGGCGACGCCATACGGGTATATGGACATAGGTAAGCCAGTAGGTGTGCAGATAGGTCAAAAGACATACAAGGAGCTTGGCTTAAGTTTAGGTCAACAGGCATGCAAGGAGCTTGGCTTCGGTATTGATGACTCCGATTATCCACGCAGTGCACTTCCACCGGGTGTCATCCCTATGGGACACAAGACAGTGGACGAATGGACCTTACCTTCTGCGGATGGAGTTGCTCGCGATGGGCGAGCAACCGACGACTGTAGCATCCAGAGGATCGAGTGGCCAGTACGACGAGTCGTCTAGTTCGCGAGCTGTTACGGACGCTATTGCAGAAAATAGCACTGTGAATAGGTGGATTTTAGGCATTCAAGCAAAGTCAGAATCGTCTTCTTTCATCGCCGTCGTCGGTCATCAGATAATTGATTAATTGAATCCTTTCATCTCTGCCATCTCTGCCGGTTTCCATTGTCGCGAAATTGCCCTTGAATGCTCACATTGGAAGCGATAGTATGGAAGTGAATTGCAACAAATAAAGAAATTGGTATGTCTTCCATTTAAAGGAGATCATACTGTAGGCGTGAATGGCGACGTAAATCCTCAGGTTCTATGCTTGATAGCCGAGGAGTTGAGTAGCTCGCTCGCTTACACAGTTTGATGTCGACGCCTCGGATTCTATTTCCTTGATTCAAGTGAAGAAGTCGAATTCTTTTGTACGGGAAATCAATCTAGAGATATCATTCTTGTGTGATAAGACACAGTTTCTCTATCAGTAATGTCCCGACACACTTAGCACAAGTATTGCAGTCCTTACAAGAGAGGAGGGACTCGAAAGATATACGAACCAGATGATAAGATCATGTGCATGGCTGAATAAGTGGACCGCTATGAACAAAAGAATAGAGGTTATGATTTACCCCGTTCAGAACGGCCCCGAGTACTATCAAATCAGGATGACAGACATATTACTAGAATCATTCGAAGCAACCTTTTATATAATTTAAACAGCTTATACAGGAAGCCTCTTTGTCTTTCTCAGCATCAACTCTAAAACGATATGTGATCTCTGCGGGCGTTGAAAACAAACGTGCACTCCGGCGATCATAATTAGCACCAATAGATGCTAATTCAAGGCTAAGATTTTCATTAAAGTATCTTTAGAGGCCAATTTTATGGTGGTGACAAGTTTTATTTTCGGATGAAGTCTGTGAAAAAATTTGTCCGGTTGAAACCACGGTGGTGTTATGTGCGCTCTGTCAGTGAAAGTACCGGCATAGAGATACTAAAATAACTCCCCAAGTAAGAAACGGGAATTTTGGTTCCTGCTCATTCATGTACAGTTTGCTCTTGCCCCTGCGACATGATCAGTTTCTTTGTTCTGGCCTATCCTCCATTCGTTCGTTCAAACGGATAGATGACACCTTAACTGTCCTAATTAAAGGCAACAGCATTCATGCTTGTTAGTGTGCCGAGACGCGTCTTTCCTAACACCTCATTTCTTTTCTTCATCACCTCTCCCTCTTTAGGGTCTCCATATCTTTCTATGGGCTTTCTCTTTTAGTAATCAACTCTGTTCCTCAAACTGCATTTCGCTATTCTACGCCCCGTCTGTAGCAGAATCTAATGTGCCGATAGGGGGCGAGCCTGATGAATCCATTCGTCAGTCTTGCGTCGACCGCGTCACAGTATACGCTAGCTGTAATCCGAGCCTCGTTGAGATGGGGCAAACATCCGAGAAAGTTGACCTAGCAGTGCGCCAGTGCATCTCAACCCACAATCACAAAGGGTCGACGGATAAATAACACAGCAGACGAAGAATCTGTTTCTATTCTGTGGAACAAAGCGAATTTACTCTAGCCGCGATATCTATATACAGTCACACCAGTTACTGAGCGTTGGAGACGACCTTGATCATGATGCCCTCCGGCGAAAAGCCGCCGGCCTTGTACTTGTCCGAGTTGTATACGGGGTTCTGCAGGTTGGCCTTGACACCGAGAGAGCCACCCGAGGCCAGGCAGCCGACAATAGCCTTCTTCTTGTCGTCATCGGTAGCCTTTTCGCCGCCGTCAATGGTGTTGGCAATGTCCTCGAAGAGAATCGACGAGTTCTTGGTCGAGTCGATATGCCTGGCCACGGTGAGAGCGCTCTTGCGGGCGTAGACGGTCCACTCGTTGCAGTCGGGGGCGTCCTGCGCCGTCATGGTAAAGAGGCGGCCCTCCCTGGTCTGGCGGCCGTAGAGGCGGAGGTACTTGGCGGTGTAAGTCACGTCGGCGAGGGTGACGTTCTGAGCAGTGTCATCAGCGCCGTTGTAGCAGTGCAGCTCGGCAGTCTCGTTGTCGATGCAGGCGCTGGACGTGGGAGCGCCGGCCGTGACGGCGGCCGAGGCGACGGCGGCCAGGGTAGCGAGGGCAAAGAGGGAATGCATTTTGTGCTGGGGAGAGAATGAAGAAGAAGAAGAGACTGTGATTGCACAGAAGTGTGTTCCAAGCTGGTGACTCTTTGAAGAGTATTTATAATTGAAGCGTCGACGCTTGCAAGTCTACTCCGTAGCAACGGCTCGGTCAAAGACGGCTCTGTCGCCTGGGGCTTCACTCCAAGGCCCCAAAGCCTTGTTCCACAGAAGTTACCAAGGAATTGCGTTGAGAGGCGGCAGATGGAGCCTGAATGGTGATACTGACAGTACTCAGTATGCTCGGCTGCCCATAAAACCACTAGTCAGCAATGGAAAGGCCTTTGCGGGGCAGGCTTGGGAAGGCTGCAGCCTGATCTGAGCGAGGCATAATATCTGCCGGTGCTGTTCAACAAGGGAACCTGGATTGCACCGAGAGGCCGAGCATGCGAAGCTGCGTAGCCCCCTGCACTAGCCGGCTCAACAACGCCACGGCCCACAAAAGCTGCTATTTCGTGGGACTAAACTAGAGAAAATCAGGAACATCCCGATAAGCATATCACATGTCATATGCGAGTGGATTTTGTTATAACAATTTCGGTGGCATAAAAAGGGCTTAGTTCAGGTACAAATATCTAGAGCATTGTGGAGTTAGCACACTTTACGTAAAAGCTAGCAACAATCGGGGCAAGGCCGATATTAGCACGCTTCATGAGCCCCTCAAAAACCAGGACAGCCACATTAACACACCACTTTATGGTTTCAGCAGTAGCGGAAAAGTCCCCGCAGGGTATGCTCCGAAGAATGCGTCAGGGGGCACTACTCAGCTCCAGCAGCAATTAACATGAAACTATGCCAATTGTATAGAGTCTGAATACTAGTCTAAAGAAGCTGCGGCATTTAAAGTAGCGTAAAGCTAGAGTAAAATGTAGATTTCCGTCGCAGGGTACGGTTTACTCGGGTCAACCCGTGTACAGTGCTGTCAGCCCACTAGCAAACTCTGGCACTCGCGTATCGAGTGAGTGCAGATTTAGTGTGGCGCTAATCAAGAGCGTGCCGCTAGGCTTCTCGGTTAGTGGCTCGACTCCGGGACTGTCTTGTAATTAGCATCGCTGTTTAGGATAGGATAGCTTTAGATAGTTATGATTTATTTAACTGTTCTACGCCAGATGTTAGGTGGGAAGGCAGATATAGGAAAGCCGCCTAGGGCTGTCTCCTCTTTGTATGATAAGACAGCGAAGGCAGCTTGCCCTCTGAGGCGGTTGTGGGGCAAGGAGAAGGCCAAGGTTCCTTTCTGTGCCTTACGTATGTGGATGTAACAATAGCATGTGGTTATAGCTGTGCTAGGGACGGGTTGTTCCGAATGACGTGAGGCTAATAAGACGGCCAGGCAGTGGAACCTAGCCGTTGTCGCCGCAAGACCTGTCGTATAGTACTGTTCTCCATCTATATTACTAGCTTATACATACAGAGTAATCTTGGGCAAAAGAGAAAGCGTGCTTCGTTGTACACGCTGTTGCGGTCAGTCTAATTACCACTATGAATAGAGTAGACTATACGTTTATTCCTTGCTCTTTTACTACAGCCAGAACGAGGCCCGTTGTGCGTGCTGGGCTAATTATCGCTCCCCCGGATCCTTGTAGACTAATGCGGCGCGTTGGTTGCCTAAGTCTTACCTCCATATTGTAGCTGATCATCACGCGAGTCTCTACTATTGTCTTTAAGAGGAATAACGTATAGGTAGGGCAACCGCCGGCAGCCGAACATGGCCGACTCATGATGCTGAAGACTGATCTGCCCAGGATGCTCGCGAGGCTCACATGGGCCGTTTCATCGAATGTGGATGCCAGAACGGACTTATGGAGCTACTCTAGAGCCTACTATCACCTCTATCGCTCCTTTATGCACGGAATTGGAGGAGTCGTGAAGTGATGTTCCGAGCACGAGGGGCGGACTGGTTCTTACTGAAATTATTCAGAGGCGAGAAGCCGGGCCTTTCCAGGAAAGGGGAAAATTTGCAAACCGGCCGATAATATAGTTGCCAGAAGGAATACAGATAGGTGGCCGTGTAGAATACAGAATACAAATATCTGGTCACTACCCGCGACGTAGCGCGACCATGAGACACTAGATCGAATAGCTACCATTCTTTTTAGCTATTGAGTTCACTCTTTTTCATTCCCCCTTTTGTTGTACCCGCATCAAGATCTGCGTCCCACACCTGCGGCAACCATGAGGCTCCGTGCTGGTGCTGCCATTGCTCTGGCTTGCCTGGGCACGGCACTGGCCAGAGACAACGCCACAGATACGGGCCTTGCTGATGGTCCAAAGGTACGATCCTGGTGTTTTACAGTTTATGAAGCCCGTTCTGACTTGTTTAGCCGCCGCCCAGTTATATGGTGGACAACCAGCACAACTGGTTTCATAGTGCTCCCGACAAAGGAAGCCAGAACGGTGCAGTGTGGCTCGAGTCGGGATCTCTCGAGAACTATACTGCCAATGCCCGCCACATTTCCACAAACGAGACGCAGGGCGGCTTCAGTGGAAGTGGCCCCAAATATGCCAGAAAATTGCTCAGCGTTGGCAACACAAGGGCCGCTTCCTCGTCCTACTGGCTGCCCCAGCTGGCCGCCAAAGGAAAGGTATGTCACGGACAACCCGCAGCCCTCAGTCACAATATGCTAACAAACCACGTAGCAACCCTACGCCAACGGTGGCAAGAGCGACTACAAAGTTTTCCGCAACGTGGTGGACGACTTCAAGGCTGATAATACCGGCGAGAAGGATGCTACTGAGGCCATCAACGCCGCCATCCTTGACGGCAATCGGTGCGGTCAGGAATGCGGCAACACTTTTTCTCAGGGTGCCATTGTGTACTTCCCCGCTGGAACCTACAAGATCTGTCGCCCCATTGTCCAGCTGTACTATACGCAGCTTATCGGAGACCCAAACGACAGACCCATCATCAAAGGCTGCGACGAGTTCCAGGGCATAGCGCTGATTGACACCGATCCTTATATCCCCGGCGGAGGCGGACAGAACTGGTACATAAACCAGAACCAGTTTTTCCGCCAGATTCGCAACTTTGTTTTTGACCTCACCGACATGCCGCTGTCAACCGCGGACAAAGATCAGCAGCTGGTTCCCACCGGCATCCACTGGCAGGTCTCGCAGGCCTGCTCCTTGCAGAATCTCAAGTTCAAGATGCCCATTGGGGACAATGCAACACACGTTGGCATTTTCATGGAAAACGGCAGCGGCGGCTTTGTTTCAGACCTCGAGTTTGAGGGTGGCAACATTGCCTGGCGCGCCGGATCACAGCAGTATACTGCCATCAACCTCAAGTTTAAAAATTGTCTGACGGCAGTTCAGATGGTTTGGGACTGGGGCTTCAACTGGCAGAGAATCGAGATTGATCACAGCTACGTTGGCTTCAACATATCCGGAAGAGGCGGCGACACCGGCCAGGGCATTGGCTCCGTCTCCATTATCGACTGCAAAATCAGCAACACGCCGACAGCAATCCTCACCAGGTCCGGGGGGGCGGGGGATAACGGAGCGCCCAATATCGTTCTGGATAACCTGCAGCTGAGCGGCGTCGATACGGCCGTCAAGACCGACAAGGGCGACACCCTGCTCTCTGGCGGCAGCAGCGTCGACCACTGGACCTTTGGAAAGAGCTACAACGGAACAAAGGCAGAGCAGTCCTCGGGAGAAATCGAAAACGTGCCGAAAATGGCGACTTCATTGAAGGATGGCGGGAAGCTGTTCTACCGTGCCCGACCTCAGTACGAGACGGCCAGCCTGGATCAGTTCCTGGTTGCCACCGACGAAGGGTGCTCCAACGATGGCACTGGTGATAATGCCGACGCCATCAACGCATTCCTGCAAAAGGCCAAGAGTCAATCCAAAATCGCCTTCTTCCCGGCTGGTGTCTACCGCGTCGGAAGCACAGTTACGATCCCCGTGGGCTCTGTCGTCCAGGGCTCTCTCTGGTCTCAGATCCAGGGTGCCGGCGTGTTCTTCAGCAACATGCAAGATCCCCAGGTCGTTGTCAAGGTCGGCGAAAAGGGAGACAAGGGAAAGATGGAAATCGTGGAAATGATTTTCGGCGTCCAAGGTGCCACGGCGGGAGCCATTGTGCTCGAGTGGAACATCCACGAGGGCGGCCAGGGCTCGGCGGCAATGTGGGATTCTCATGTGCGCGTCGGTGGTGCAACTGGCTCCAGCCTGGACTTTGCTGGGTGTCCTCGGCTTGAGTTCAACGAAAATTGCATCTGTGCTTCGATGTTGTTCCACGTCACGCCAAAGGCCTCGGGCTACTTTGAGAACATGTGGGTGTGGCTCGCCGACCAGTAAGTTGTCCCCTGACCATACAGCTCGAGTACGTTATGCTGATCTTTCCGTGTCAAGCGACAACGACATGAGCGTCTATGACGATCCTGATCCGACTGCCAACCAAATCAGCTTGTACGCGGCTCGCGGTACTTTGATCGAGTCACAGGGTCCGTCCTGGTTTTATGGCACTGGCTCGGAGCATGCCGTCCTCTACCAGTACCAGCTTCACAAGGCAAAAGACGTCTATCTCGGCCACATCCAATCCGAAACGCCATACTACCAGCCTGACCCCCTGCCGCCTCGGCCTTTTGACATTGCAAAAAAGTTTCCTGGCGACCCAGACTTCTCCAGCTGCAAGACAGACGACTGCAAGGCCGCCTGGGGTCTGCGAATCGTTGACTCTGAGGGCATCACGATCCACAGCGCTGGTCTATACAGCTTCTTTCAAAATTACAAGCAGTTTTGTGTTCCGGACCACAACTGCCAGGAGCGCATCTGCGAAGTCAAGGGCAGCAAGAACATTATCCTGTATAATGTCTTTACCGTGGGCTCCGTTGACTCCGTTTCGGGCATTAACAATGGATCTGTCCCCCAAAAGGATACCCAGAATGGCTTCAGTACCGAAATCAGTGTGTGGCGTCCTCTTGACGGAGATGACGAGACAAACATTGTCTACATCGACACGACCGTGTGGGAAGGCGGCATGGTACAGTGTTCCCTTCCCTGTACCTTTGTCCTGCCGACTTCTTCGCTGCCCTCTCCAAAGACTCTTGGTCCCCTCCACTACACGATTCCTGTCGAATGGGGATCAACTGGATCAAAGACACTCAGCAATGGTGCCGTGCAGACCGTCTTCAGCAAGACCACGAGCACGCTTACCGTTGAGGGCCCGGCGCAAGTCATCACAAAGATGAGCTACTCCAACATTCCCATGTCTAGCGGAGCAAAAAGAGGAAGAATTCTTTATCACGAAAGTGTCGACATGGGAAATCTCACCGTCAGCTTGCCGGATGGCTCGGGAGGCTCAACTTCTCGAGTGATTTCTTTGCCCCCGTGGCCGCACAACACGTACCCGAACACCGCGGACCAGGGGGTTGGCCCTCGTGGAAAGCCGCAGCCAGACCTTTTCCATACACCAATCACGACCACTCTGTCTGCGACAGGGTCTACTGTTCTCACGCTGTCGTTTCCGACGACAGTGAGCCCCGTCACGTTCCAGTGCCCGCCCAGCGCAGCCATCACCTTCAACACCCCTGCGACCGTCATCACCCCCGTATGCGATGGAAGGCAAACCGTGTATGGGTTTACCTGTCCCGGAACGAAGCTCGTGACATTTTTGGGGCCGACAGTCGCCCCGTACACGGTTGATTGCACGCTGTCTACGAGTGTTCCTGCCCGAACGACAGACCCGACAACCACATCCGATGTAAGCGTCCGTCTTTGCGCTCCACGCATCTTCAACGAATGCAACAAAAAGCTAACAATATTTTAGTCGTCGACAACAACACCTCCTCCTGTCTGGACAGATTGGCCCGGAGCCAGTGCTCAGCCTGTGACTACCGACGTCACTTCAACGACGCATTCCGGCGGACTTATCGTGGTGCCCTGTCGCATTTGGTTCTTTAACTTTTGCCCTAGAGGAGTAAAGGGATGGAAGATACCTCTGCCTACAGGCACTATTGGCCCCGGCCCTCCGCCCCCAGATCTAATTTCCAGGTGGACAATCGAAGGCGGAAGAATTCCGCCTTGGCCCAAGATTACCATTCACCCAGGACCATCTTTGGAAGTCGAAGATGAACCGGAAGATTGCAAGACAGAGACCGTAAAAGCCTGCGCAGACAACATCGTCACAATGACATCGGTTGACAATGTTGGGAGCACCCACACGGAGTCCTCTACGTCGCGCGAATGTGCGTCCATCTATGGCTGCTCAGTCACGGGCACGACTTCTACATCGATATCTACAACCAAAATAAGCGCGTGCCCACTCCCCACAAATAAAATGAGACGGTCTGTCGATAGACCTGTTATTGAGGCACGAGACGATTACCCAGTGATTGCGCCACCTGGATGTCCCGCCAACGCCTTGGTCTTCCCGAGAAACCCAGAAAGCTTTTCTGACATCAAATCAGTATTGGATGAAAAGTATTCTGGAAAGTATGATACAGTTGGAGGAACGAACAACGCTGGCATGGCCTATGTGCTGTTCTATTTTGTTAATTACCTGGACAGTGAGACTTTCCAAAAGCTGAAGGACATGGTATGCCAGAGGATTCATGGACTTGCGAGGAGCCACGCTAATGTGCATACAAACAGACGAGCAAGGTCAAAGATATATACTACAACGACCAGAGAAATAGCCAAGCTGGTGACACTGGCGCGCAGACGGATGCTCTGGACACTCTTGTGGACCTGAATCTTGACCCTGATTTCGATTCTGGCCGGAGCTCGGGACTGTACAACAACACCGAGTTTCATTCAGCTAAAAAGGCGGCCAGAGACCTGGGCACAAGCAAGAACATCCAATCAGCTCTCTGGTCCGAGTCCTTAATTTCCTACCCAGCGGCCGAAATTGACTTCAACCCCCCCGCTGACCAGAAATGGCCTACAGTATTTGAAGAGCCATTGTACACCTTTTTTTATCACGCCGCTGCTGGCACAGGACAAACGGTGTATGTCATTGGTGAATATAGCTTTAAAAAGGACCACTCGGTAAGCTTTTGGGGATTCGAGCTTGGTAAAGGTGGTGTTTGCTAATTGAATCCTTGTCACATAGGAATTCACGGGGAAGGACATCAAAGAGATCAAGCCCAGTGTACATCTAGGCGTAAATGGCCCTGACTTCTATGCGGATCCCAACCACGGGACCGCCGTTGTGTCTAAAATCGTGGGTAACACGCTTGGTTCCTGCCCAGGGTGCTCAGTCAGAGTCATGGTTCCACAACGATATGGCGGTAGGAGAAAGGAGTTCAACTGTAATGCAGACTATGTCTCGATGTTGAACGATGCTTTGAACGACATCAAAAAGCAAAAAAACCAGGGCCGTTCTGTTATCAACATGTCCTGGATCATGTTTCCCTGGGGAAATGTCGACAGCGTGAAGGACGCCCTATGTAAGAAGCCGATCATCTTGAAAGGCGTGAAATTTTCTGGCCGATGCTGACCATGAGATTCATAAAGTGTATATTTTGAAGCAACTGAACTCAGAAGAGGTCTCGCTTGTCGCATCCAGTGGCAACGACGCGTTACGGGAATACTATATGGACACATGGCCCTCGCTATTTGGTGCACCCGACTTGAGCAACAGCGATGGACTTCCCAACCTGATCACGGCTGGCGCTACAGACAAGTTCAGCAGACAATGGAGCGGCAGCCAGTATGCGGATTGGATTACGACTCACGCAGAAGGCCACAATACCTGGGTCGCGACCGATGCCTCAACGAATAGCGGCCACGCCTGGAAACAAGCATCAGGCACATCATTTTGTAAGTAAAGTGCCATAGGTTTATGTACATGGAAGCTAACGTACGTTTTATAACAGCTGCTCCCCAGGTGGCTGGCTTAGTAGCATACCTACGAAGCCTTCCTTCGAAATGGCAAACGAGCTTACAGGATCCCGCCAACGTCAAGAAGATGGTTCAGATTCTTCACCGGAGAGTCTATCCGAGAGACACCACAGTTGAGCCGCTAAATACCCCTTGGATGAAGATGATTTGGAACGGCCAGATTGGCAAGTATAGCTGCCTCGTTGACTACGACACCAACTGGCCCGGGAGACACAAGTGCCCTTTCATCCCAGAGCCTGCCGACTTACCAACTTACGACTGCAACACCTCGCCGCACAGCAAAAGAGACAACCCACTGCAGGGAGGAAGCGGTGGGACATGCCTCAGTCCCGGCTCCGGCTCCGACGACGGAGGAAGTTTCGGCTTCACCGACGCGCCGACGCCGGACCCTATTTGTCCGTCTGGCACCGACTGCGGCGGCCGTCTTTGCAAGGGCTACTGGTGCGACGAAAACCCCGTCGGCCCTCCGCCAGGCTCCCTGGACCCCAAGGATCCTGAGAATCTTAACGGTAACGACGATGGCGGAGACAAGCCCATCCTTTGCCAAGTCAACTCGGGTTGCAAGTCGCTGACCTGCCCCAAGGACAAGGTTGGTGTATGCTCGGGCGGCTACTGCAAGTGCAGCGACAGGGTCCGCGGCGGCGACCGAGAGTGCTACAGCACGCAGAGTTGTCAAGGATACTCGTGCGCAAGCGGCCAGGGACCCGACTGCATCCGGGGCTACTGCACATGTCGTGACAAGTCCTGCTCTACCGTTTCAGACTGCGGCTGCGACTGGAACCAGAAGGGCTCCTGTACGAATAGCACTTGCACCTGCATCGGGGTCAGCTACAGCGTGACCAAGTATCGCAGATGTCTTCCGGTGGGCCAAGGCTGCGCTGCCTGGGCGACGCTGTACAACGAATGGCACGAAGTGGCCCGCATTAGCAACGCGCACGACGGCTGCCGTAGCCAGAAGCCGTTTCAGGATTTTTGCATAGACGAGCAGAAGAATCGGCTCAAGTTCACGCTGGAGAATGACGTCCCGCGATGCCTTACCACGGATGGTCAGTGGTATCGCAATGAGGACACCGACTGCCCTGAGGGTAATCGGTGCTCGAAACTACGCTATACCCAGGTGCAATGCAATTGGTAGTGAGCGCATATAGGAAGCTGCTAGCAACTAGGCAGGTGTGAACGTTAACATTGCTTGCATGTTGAAACGCTTATCATCTTGATTCGTTACTGTTTTTTATGTTTGTCGTTTCAAAAATGCCCTGTATAGTCCAGCCCTCGTGCATCCCACAGCAGGCAAATATAATACATAGTTTGCAAAAATGCAAAATAACTTTTCAAGACGCCAAAGAAGTCTATGCCTGGCAAACAAAGAGAGATAAGCTAGGTAAAGAAAAGATGTCTACAACTGCCCATATGTTGTGAATCTTTTAGCTCAGGTTCTTGGTTCTCGACCCTTCCACCTCTTTCCGGGCTAGCTTTGTACTGCTCGCGAGAATCTTTTCACGGTGCTAGGTGCCGACAAACATGCCCTCGGAATCAATGTCTTCATGCACGCGGCGGCATCGCTCTATGTTTTTTGTCGTAGAGCGCCTTAACCTCTGACTGCTTTGTGTTAAAGTCTTTAGCCTAGTATCTCCGGCAGCCTGTAACCCTTATTAGTCACTTAAACGCCCCGTAATAGTGCTCACGGCACGGCAGGTCGCTCTAATATAGGCGATATAGCCTCGCATTAAGATGTAGCATGGGGCCGTCCTCTACGGTTAGGCCGAGGAACGGCCGCGGGTTACTCGTGAGGCTAGTGTTGCTTATACGGACCTCAAGGAGCGTGTAGATATAGAGGCATCAGCGGAAAAGGGAATGCCATATGGGACATAGCCTAGGTCATAATCTCCTTGGTGCAATACCAGCGTGTGTAGGCCGGCTAATACTAGCCAAGTTATCCGTGGGAGAGGCTTCGATGTGTTGGGTGGGCTAAAGGGGTGTGTGGGCTTGGCTCGTGATTATGTATTGTAAAGCGGTGGTCAGATAAATGGCAAAGGTTCCTAATCAGCTTGTCAAGCGACCCCTTTGCAACCACAGAGAATTGACATCCAGTTCCCCTGCTTGTTGTAGCCCGCTGCCGCTGCCGTGATTGGCTTGGTGATAATATACGCCTGTCCCAGGCGTATGCTATCACTCTTTTACCACTTCCTTTAGTGGTTGACCTGCTGGTGATGAATGCATATCCTTGGCTTAGTGCCCAGTTATTGACTGCAGCTAACAGAGTCTCTTGGGATTCGCGCTGTGGTTCTGAGGGCAGGCAGTCATCGGGAAGGTAGCCCGCGTAAGGAATGGGGTATTTGGTTGATCAAAAATTGAAATGGAGTTCAAGTAATTAAAGGGAAGGTATTATAAGCAAGGAATTGCTAGGTGGCCAAGCCATGTTTACATAATAAAAGCGGGCGTCGCCTGATGCTGACCCCTCCCCACAGCCTCGCACAACCTCGCATATATCGGCCGGCCTCCCCACCTGTCTAGGGAAAAAGTGACGTCTGACTACCTCGTTCAGTATTGCCATCTTGCGTCCCCTTCTTGTTTTCGCAGTTGCGTATACAGGGTCACTTCTCGTACAAAATGGCAACCAGCTCGGGGCTGAGCATGCGCGAGATTTGGCTGCAACAGAAGGAGGCTCGCCCGGCACAGAGTCTGCAGCACGAGCCACGACGCAAGACCTGTGAGCCATCGAGATTCCTGCACTTGCTTGAGCCCACAGACTACTCTGGGGAGAACAGCCCTCTTGCGAAACATTTAGCTGCCCATGTCCAGGGTACCGGTGACTGGCTGCCGTTGTTGCCAGAGTTTCAAACATGGAAATCCGACCCATCACCCGACTCGGGCCTGCTTTGGATATCAGGTGCGCCGTGTAAATATCCTGGCTTTTCAGTAAAATGAAGCTAACATCTCGTGTCAGGACCTGCTGGCTCGGGGAAGTCAGTCATGGCTGCCATGGCCATCCAGCAACTCCGCCAGGACAACGCCAGGCTATTATATTTTTTCTTTCAGAAGCGCATTGAGCCAGCACAGACTCGAAATGACATAATGGCTCTCCGCGACTGCGTGCATCAGATTGTGCCATATAGCGCTGGGCTCCAAAAGATGCTTGACAGTACCTATATGTTAAAGTTTTATTCAGTGCGGGGCCTCTCGACCGAGGATATGTGGCAGTATCTGCGCGTGGGTCTTGCTGAAGCCACCTCGGAGCCAGATTCACGGCCGTGGTTCATGATAGTGGACGCATTGAACGAGATCGACGACGATGTATCTGCAAAACAATTTACGGACGCTATAATAGATCTCGGGCGCTGGAAGCCGGGGCGGGTAAAAGTATTAGCCACATCACGCTTTGATTCGCCATTGGCCGACAATTTGCGTCGAAAATGCCGACTAGAAATCAGCCTTAGCTCTTTTAAGCGGGAGATGGATAATGACATTTCTGCCTACGTCCAACACCGCCTGGCGCAGTTTAAGCTGGATAAGGAGCACCATACGAGTGTCCAAAACAAGCTTTGTGCCTTGTCAAACGGATCCATCCTCTACGCCCGGCTGGCCATGGACAGACTTTGCCATTGCAAAACAAATTTAGATCTAGAACAGCTTCTGGCCGAGTTTCCCTCCGACCTCGAACAGTTGTATTACAGCATTCTCCGTCACGGTGTAAAGATTACCAGAGTGCCGCCCGCAACGCAGAGACTGATTTTGCAGCTTGTCACTCATTCCATGTATCCGCTTCAGCTGCCTCAAGTAGCCCAGTGTTTGAAGTTTTCTGAACCAGAGACGTTTCGAAATCGTGCCACGACGCAGGTAGAGGAAATGATTTGCCGCTTATGTAGCCCTTTGCTTCAAACGTCATCCAATGGAACCATAGATGCCCTGGACTACTCTTTCGTTGAATTTCTTACCGATAAGACTCGACGAATAACCAATGGTGAAGAGGAACATCTGGCGGGTCTGGATTATGGTTCCACACATCAAGTTATTGCTCTCCAATGTCTAAACTACCTGGAATCTTTTGGCTTGTCCGAGTTGACGCTTGGTAAAAATCCCACGGCATACGGTAACAGAGGGTTCATCTACGAAGAGTTCTGGCATATGTCAGGCGAAGTGTCGGGTTTTTGCCAATATTCAGGCAAAAGGTGGTTTCTCCACGTACAAAAATCGGAAGCTACTGGTATTGATCAATCCCAAGTCGTAGCCGTACTGGATAGGCTCATGATTGGCGACAATATTTCCAAGCTTTTTGGCATGGCGCGTTACTTTTTGAAGGACTACGTGCTGGCCACAAACGACCCTCTTTATGTCGCATTGACACTTGGACTAATACCATACGCCAAACACATTATTGAGCGCCCGGAATACATTAGCCCTGGTGATACAAACATCCCAGTGCTCGCTTATGCCGCTGAACGTGGCCACGTCGAGGTTGTCAGAGCATTGCTGGAGCACAGCAAAGTTGTCCAAGTTGACGAGTTTGATTCAAGGGTTTTGCAAAACCAAACAGCCCTTCATTACGCCGCCGCTAATAACTATTCCGAAATCGTCAGGCTTCTTCTCAATGCCGGCGCCGATCCGCATCTGTGGTCCGTAAACCGCGACGGATCCAATACTGGCCCAGCCGAAACAACCCAGCACACGGCGATCAAGATCGCCTGCCAAAGAGGCAGCCTCGACTCTCTGCGAGAAATGTTGCCTTCTATAACCACGTCGAAAGACCTGAACAAGGCCATAGCATGGGCGGCCGGCTCTGGTTGCGCCGCTGTCGTGGAGTTTTTGGTGTCGCAGCCTCTCGCCCAGGTCAATGAGCAGCTATATGGAATGACGCCGCTCATGCATGCAAGCATGATGCGCTTTCCTGCTTGCATCAAGCACCTGTTAGACTCGGGAGCAGATGCTACCATATCCAGCTCGGAGCAAATCCCGCGGGGCTACGGCCCTGCAGAGGCCGGCTGCACTGCGATACATTATTGGACCCGAGATGACCTTCGCCCCTTTTCGGGGTTCGGGTCACATTCGGAAACGCAAGACAGCGCCGCAAGTCTTTCATTGCTAACAAGAGCTGGTGGAGATTTGAATGCGCGCGATGCGAACGGAAATCCGCCTTTATATCGTGTCAAAAGGTTGGAGACTGCCAAACTATTGCTGGAAGCAGGCGCTGACTGCACTGGGTTTGAGCTTTCTCCAATGGTGTTGCCAGAAGTGGAAGAGTTTATAAATGAAAGAAGGAATGCAGCTATTGCTTGACTGATAAATTGATTTTTTTAATAGCGATTTTGCTGGAGTTTGTGATTCATTGATGTAATGACGAGCTTATGCACTCGCATGTCGTCAATAATCATTCAGATAGAACAGGATTCAAGAAGCTATTCTGTTCAGAAGAAGGCACGTATGCTAGCTTCTGCGTAGGTCTGGGGGTTGCTGGTGTTTTTGAAACTAGCATCGGTCTGGCAAGCTGGCTTGGAAGAGCGAATTAATAGGGCGGTGAAATGAAGGGGCCTACATGGTCGGGAATCGATGGTATGCTGGCCATGGGGAAAAAATGCGTCGGTTGAGAGGAGACTGAAGTCAAGAGTACAAGGTAGCGAAATAGTGGGATGTTTGGCGTACTTATACAGCTAGATCGGGAACATGAAGCTTCTAATCAAGGGCGGGCGGATAGCGGCGAGGGCGCCTTGCCTTATTGGGGCCTAACTAAACTCAGAGGGGCAAACAGCACCTCCCAGACTACACATAAAAACCAGCCAAAGAGTCAATTGTCGGGGTATGTATCTAAGCGGCGGTAATAGAATGAGCTTCTGCAGTTTGCCCCTGCGGCTCCTTCTCCAGCCCTTGCTTGAAAAGCTGTGCTCTTCCATATGACTCAGCATAGGAAGCCGAAACAATATCCTCAACTGTTGCTGGAGGGAACTGAGCAGGTTCGTTTGCTGACTTGCAAGTAGGGATGCATTCGACAACGTAGTCTGGGTTACCAGAGACAAATACCGGGATGGAATACCGCTCCTTTCCAGTCTTGTTTATGACGCGGTGAACATTACTTTTGTACTTCTCATTTGTCCAGCGTGCCATCAAGTTACCCAAATTGACCACAAACGCTCCTTCGGTAGGCGGAACCTTCTGTAAATCAGTCATGGATGCGATATTTTAACATGGAAAGAACTATTACTTACGTCAATCCACGAGTTGCTCCTCTTGTCCCACACCTGAAGTCCATCTACGCCATCTTGCAGGAGCAGAGTGATGGCCCCAAAGTCCGTGTGGGCGCCAATCCCCCGTGTTAACTTTGAGTCCGCGTCCGCGGGCTGCGGCGGATAATGCAATAGCCTCATGGTTGCGACGAGACCGTCCATGAACTTGTCAAAGTGGCTTTCATCAAGGTCCAGAGAGAGCGCAATTACGTGCATCAGGTCCCCTGCTAGAGCGAGCGTAGAGTTGTAGTACTCCATCGTGCGCTCTTTGAACTCTTCGAGGTCCTCGCCCAATGCCCCTGGCCACTGGTTGGGCCCGCTGTTGAGCTTTTTATTGACAAAATAAGGATGTGATTTCGGAATTTCGGCGCCGATGTAAAAGCCTTCCTTGAGCTCGGGATGGGTTCCCTCCTCAAGGATCTGCGATCGCAGCATCTCGTAGCCCCGGTTCCAGGTGTTGTTATCCTTGGACACCTCGTTTTTGTCCTCTAGAGACATGGAAAAGAACTTTTTGGCACATCGCATGACTTGATTTTGTTGTTCGAGAGGGACGCCGCGGCCAGTAATTTGGAAGAAGCCATTGTATAGGCAGCTCTCCCGGACCTGGTTAACCACATCCTGTTTCTTTGCCAGGTCTCCGCTTTGGAAGCCTGTCGCATGGCGTTGTCAGAGACGTGCATCGACATTACTGTGTCCATATCATCTGCAGATGGCATACTGACCTGAGAAGTCAATCACGGGAATTGATGGTTTAGACATGATAAACAACTAGCAAGCAAGTGTGAGGTTAGTCTGTAAAACTGAAGTCGATTGCGTTCAACATTAATGTGGATGCGTTCGGGACTTTGAAATAGGCTCGGGGGTGCTTGCTCACTGCTTGATAAAAGATGCAAAATCCTAAGCCACTCCCTGTCAGTGTTGTTGATATATCTCATGCATCTACACACCATTAATTCTACCCCACAGTGTAGCCCGATTACAACTAAACTGTGGCATTGGGTAAATGCTAAGTCAAGCCGCGGTGTGGTAGGTTTCGCCGTCCAACAATGGGGGCTCGTTAATATCCGGGGCCGAAGCTAAATGGGTTTGGTCGGACAAGAGTGGGCGAACATGGGATTGGGGAATGGGGGAATTCGTACTGAACAGAGAACTGGACGGAGCGACTCGGAAGCCAAGTTCAGTCATTATCGCTGCAGTGGGCATCTAGAATAAGCCGTAATGATTCAGCCGCTGGAAAGCCTTAGCTTGTAGTAGTTGGCACAATGCGGCACTCAGGAGACTCGCCCTATCACACGAATAGTCGCTGGGCTTTATGCTGGCTATTCCCATCCCTACTATTATTTCGTCTGCAGTATATCACATACTAGAGGGGTTTCTGCAAATAAGAAACTATAGTTGATATTGATGGTAACTAGCGGGGGTTGGAGCCAGCAGTATTCCAGTCCCCGAACATGCAACCCCGACACCTTTCAGAAGTATCGTGATAAAATGCTGCGTAGTAGTGGGAACAAGCAACGGGTGCCCTGCGCATTGCTTAAACAGGTGCTATCATCGCGTATACTATAGGCAATAGGGTGACGATACAAATATCTGCCACGAATTACTCCGTTGTCACGCAGAGCTATCAAGCACGCATACTGGGACCGAGATATTCTCTATCAACCGCGGCAAACTAACGCGAAGTAAAAATCTCCTATTAGATCAGTTTCCAGTAAACAAGTTGAAGTAGTGTTCTAACTATGGTTATATACAGTGGCAAGAACACCCCCTACACGTATCCGAACTTGAGCTAAGCTACTCTTTTGAGTTCACCTGTACAAAACTCCCATCGCAGAGCCAACTTCACCACTTTGTCACTCCCCCATCGACCAGAATATCACTCCCAGTGCAATATCTGTCTTATGTCAGTACTGGATACAGATACTGTAGTAATCTGGCGTGTCTTAACTTACTTGCTTGCATCACTGGCCAAGAAAACACAGGCCCCCATAATATCCCCAGGCTCAGCAACTCGATGGTTCATGATCTCATCCTTCCAACCCTCAAGAAGGTCAGGGAAAGGAGCTGTCATGGCAGTTCGGACATATCCCGGACTTATAGAATTGACACGAATGTTATACTCATTCATCTCTGCCGCGATCGGCGCGACCATGGCCCGAACTGCCCCCTTTGTTCCACAGTACGCAGTAGACCGCTGAGACCGAACTGCCATATGAGAGGCGATGCTGGCAACAAGAATAATGCTGCCGCATTTCGTGCCACTGGCAATCATTGCTCGAGCGCCTAGCTTTGCAGAAAAATAAACGCCCTTGCAGTTCACTCCATAGAGTCTTTCGAAGTCCTCCTCTGTGGTATCAAGAAAGCGTACGTTTTTGTTTACACCAGCGCAGGCTACAAGGATGTCTAGCTTGCCATTGAAATCAGCTGCAACGGCAGCGAAACCCACCTCCAGGCTCTCCATTGACGTAACGTCGACCTCATATGCCCGGGCCGTGATGCCATTAGGCGTGGCCAGACTCTCAAGATCTTCCTTGGAAGCTTTCAGAACGTCAAATATGGCCACATCAGCGCCAGCCTCAGCCAGGCCTTGCGCAAATGCAAGGCCGCATCCTCGGGCGCCGCCTGTAACAATAGCAACGCGACCGACTAACAAGAACTAACTGAGTTGTAAGAATCGGCATTCTCGGAGCTCAGGTATCGTAACATACCTTGGACATGGTACTGGCATACGAATGATGCCCTTTCGGATTGAAGAGGAACACAACATTCAACGGCTCGGGTTCATTCGGGACATCGGACGCCGAGTTGGTGTGTCTGTAAAGAACCCAACATTTTAGCTGTGACGGCTTGATAAAGAAGTAGCCCAAGACTTAGGCAGGCCTAGTCTGGCCGCCCGCGGAATGAAATCCAGCAGATCGATGCTGCGGGTCGGGCAGTCAGAATCGTTAGACATTTTCTGGGCTGCGGGAAACTCAAAAGTGGGGGCGGGGCAGAATGGGACAGGACAGGGGCTGTGGAGGGGCACGAGGAGGGGGGTAGGGTGGACTCAATGGTAGCAGCAGGCACCTGGTGAGTGGCAGCCATCTACACCTCCCCTCCCTCTATATGGATGACTGCATTGATAAGGGGCCGAAGACGGTGGTGAACAACCGGCTAATCGCCGATCGCGCCAGCAAGAACAAAGATTGAGGGGCATACAATTATTTTCGCGAAACTTCTTCGACCCATCCCGCCGCACCGTTGTTTACGCGGCGCATCCGCACTTCAAAAGCATTTCGCACGTCGCGGGAAAACTCGCTGAATTTACAATGGGCAAGAAAAAGGTTTTGGTCTGGTAAGAGGGCCGTCCCTTGGATTCGGGCTACGAAATGCTGATTCTTGTGTTCAGCTACGGCGTAGACATTGACGCGGTTGCTGGCTGGCTGGGATCATATGGTGGAGAAGACAGCTCCAGCGATATTAGCAGAGGTAAGCGGTTCCCC